>JARQZK010002390.1:0-47500 GCA_030704885.1 Cynegetis impunctata | reverse complement strand
ACGGCTTTGAAACGGCAAACGTACGGCCAAACGATGCGTTGTTAGAATTTCAAAATTCATACAGGGTGGAGATTTGGACTTTTGTAAAGTTAGGCGCACCACCCTGTAGCTCTTTCAAATTGAGCGCGGGCAAAAAAAAATTGTTTTCACGGCTTTGAAACGGCAAACGTACGGCAAACGATGCCGTTGTTAGAAATTTCAAAATTAATAACAGGGTGGAGATTTGACTTTTGTAAAGTTAGCGCACCACCCTGTAGCTCTTTCAAATTGAGCGCGGCAAAAAAATTCTTTCACGGCTTGGAACGGCAAACGTACGGCAAACGATGCCGTTGTTAGAATTTCAAAATATTTATTATACATAGGTGGTGAGCTAACTTTATGTAAAGTTAGCGCACCACCCTGTAACTTTTTTAAATTAAGCGCGGCAAAAGAAATTCTTTTACGGCTTTGAAACGGCAAACGTACGGCAACGATGCCGTTGTTAGAACTTTCAAAATTCAAAAGTTGGTGAGCTAACTTTATGTATCTAATATTTCGCACGTTTATTTTATATGATAGTAATATATAGATATATATATATATATATATATATATATATATATATATATATATATATATATATATATATATATATATATATATATATATATATATATATATATATATATATATATATATATATATATATATATATATATATATATATATATATATATATATATATATATATATATATATATATATATATATATATATATATATATATATATACTAGCTGACCCGGCAAACGTTGTTCTGCCATATAAATTATTTTTATCTATCTATCTTTTTATCTATTCATCTATCTGCCGATGTATATCTACCTATCTAACTGTCTATTTATCTATTTAGATAGTTATCTATATTTCTATCTATCTATCATTCTATCTATATATCTATCTATCTATCTATCTACATAACTATCAATCTATCTGACCCGGCAAACGTTGTTCTGCCGTATAAACTATTGTTATCTATTTATCTTTCTATATATTCATCTATCTGCCGATGTATCTCTATTTATCTAACTATCTATATAGATAGTTATCTATCTTTCTATCTATCTTTTTATCTAACTTTATATATCATTATAGCTATCTATCTATCAATATATCAGACCCAGCAAACGTTGTTTAAATCATTAAAATGGCTATTAAAAAATATGGGTTGTTGATAGAAGGGTGAAAATTTAGAGTTGTATGTATTTTTTAATGCAACATTATAAAAAAATAATAAAATAAAAAATTTTGCCAAAAAAATTTATAAAAATGTTTGGGGTGGACCAACCTAATCACTTAGGGGTATGAAAAATATATTACGACCTATTCTCAGACCGACTATTGTTATTTTCGATTGCCATCTCGCAACCATATTGCGGATCTGTGGATAAAATTTAAAAAATTGAAAATCGCGATGGAAAAATAGGGGTTGATCGTAGAAGGGTAAAAATTCGAGAGAAATATGAATAGTTTTATTCTAAATCATAACAAAATAAAAATAAAAATCTTCCGAAAAAAGTGAAGTTTATAATTAACAAATAAAAAATAGGGGTTGTTCGTAGAGGGATGAATATTTGAGCTTGTATGTACTTTTGAATGCTGTATCATAAAAAAATAGAACAGCAAATTTTTTCTGAAAAATTTTAAAAAATTTTGCCACCCTCAACTTTCAGGGGGATGAAAAATAGATGTTTGATTCTCATGCCTAGCCAATATGCACACAAAATTTCATGAGAATCGGTCCAGCCATTTCGGAGGAATTTAACAAATAAAAAATAGGGATTGATCGTAGAGGAGTGAAAATTTAGGGTTGTATGTATTTTTGAATGCATGATAAAAAAAATTGAACAGAAAATTTTGTCTGAAAAATGAAAAATAAAAGTTAAGGGGGATGAAAAATAGATGTTAGCCGATTCTCAGACCTACCCGATATGCACACAAAATTTCATGAGAATCGGTCGAGTAATTTTGGAGGAGTTTAACTTCTAACACCGTGACACGAGAATTTTATATAGTAGATAAATTTAGAATGAAACATATATTCATCTGTTTCTCTGATATACATGAATAATTTGAAGCATACAATTTACGTTTTGACTAATTATGTACAGGATATATAGTATCTTACGACATAAACAATAAAACCAGAATACATATTCTTTTCAATGAAAACAGAGCTTTGAATAAATAACTAAAATTTTATATTTTATTTTGAATTATTGTTAATCTAATTACTGTTAATTTTAGAAATAGTGCAATAAAGTATTATTATTTTCTAGGAAATACGACTAAAATCTGAATGTTTTCTTCAACGCTTTGTGGAGTACTCCTGAAATTCCTGAATAAGGTTTTTACTGCTTCAGTGAATTTCATTCCAATTGTCATATTCAGTTATCAACTAGATGCAGTGATAATTCTGCCCGAATAACTGCTATAACTTCGAATATATGACTTAAACATTAGCATTATATATGAATTATTTTCAATAGTTGAGTATTTGTAGAATTTGAAAATTCGCTTTTGTTATTTCTATATCCTCCAACATGATAATTTTATTGATTTTGGGTACCTACCTTTTTACAATGGTTAGATTATGTATCAGAGGCAATGAAGTAGAAAGTAATATGTATATTTTATGGCACATTTACTGCAGGAAACATCGTAAACTTATTTTGGCTACATTATAATGGAAGATGAATGAAGAACACCATCCAAGTAACATTTCTTGAAACATTTCTGGAGAAATTTATGACAAAGTTAATGCGACAAAGATGTCATCAATAATAAAGTATCATGGAATTTATATTTATGAAACTTTCCAGTTGAAATTTTCATCATAATCAGAATAATGTGGTGAAGCAACGATCGCAAGAATTTCAAATGCATCAATTTTATGAAAAATGTGAGCCTGAATTTTGCAAAAAGTAACAATTATTCAGATCAATTATCAATGAAAAATAAATTCAAAAATTATAAGTTGTACAATGCAATTTAATATAATCCTAAAATATTCATGTTAGGAGAAGAATAAATCCTATTACAGAAAGGCTAATATGATTTACCTACTGATGACTATTGTTATATTATATTATATATATATATATATATATATATATATATATATATATATATATATATAATATATATATATATATATATATTTTTTATAAAATATATATATATATATATATATATATATATATATATATATATATATATATATATATATATATTATACTTTATAGTATAAAAGCTCAATTAGTTATGAGATATATACTCACTAATTAATAACCTATTAAAAATTTCAACTATCAATCGATATAATGATGACTGTTACTATATAGAATTTAAAATTATTTTATTCAAAATTGAATATTGGAGGCTACATGGAGGAAACCCTGGTAGACGTTGAACGTGCGACATAGTGAAAATCCCATAAAAACAAGTGTTTTTATTTCATTTCAAATTAATGGAAATTTTAAAAATTTCGATGGCTTCAATAGAAAATTTCAATTTACACCAGATAAAGAAATAAAGATCTGAAAAATTACATCATATTTTCATTAGTCCATAATAACAATTATATGTAACCTAACCTATAAAACTTATTATAAATTTTTAATTTATTAGTCGTATTGACCTCAAAAATAGTAGAATTGGTCATCCAATAATACAAATGAACATTCATATACTTATAATAAAAAATCTGGACACCCTACTGCGTAGCACTAGGAATGGTAAAACCCCTCGGCGCATATGCATGTCGTCAATATTTTTTGAATGCATTATATAAATTAAAAAACTACACATTAAATGCTATCATTTTATTTCATTATTGTAAAAATCGGTTTAGGTTTAAGATTTATAGATAGCACCAAATGTCTATGGACAAAAAAATCTGAAAAACGCTATAATTTTTTAATTCTTCGTGAGGAAAAATTTTTGAAAACATTTTTCTTATGAAATGATATGTGTTTTATCGATATCCGTTGGAATTTTTAAAATCGGACTAGCTACAAACTTTTTGATAGCACCATATGTCTATGGACAAAAAAATCTAAAAACCGCTATAATTTTTTTATTCTTCGTGAGAAAAATTTTTGAAAACACTTTTCTTATGAAATCATATTGGTTTTATCGATATCCATTGGAATTTTTAAAATCGGACCAGCTACTAACTTTTTGTCGTGAGACTATAACCCCTTAGCTTCGCCTCGGGGTAATAAACCGATGCAAGGATTCCTATTCGGTAGATCAATAAGTCATTTTATTTTATCAACTGTTACAATTTTTGTTTAAAAAGAAAAATTTTTAATTAACCCTCCGTTAGTCGTGCAGGAGATACATGGTATGCTTTTTCACAAATATTTTCAAAATCCTTGGTGTTATGATGTTTTCGTCCATCTATCGCGTCTAGCATTACAGACGCAAGGCGCATGGCAAAGCAATTTGGCCAATTTGGTGGCGCTCATCTCAGCTGACCGTGGTTATATTCTCAATTATTCCTGAAAGTGTTCTGCGGTATTTCTGTGTTTTTATCTGTATATTAACGTGAATGTTTTTTTATTCGCCACTTTATCGTGATGGAAAACGATACAGCTAGTGAGTTAAATAAAACAGTCGTTATTGATAGAATAATTAAATTTGATAATGATTCAATGATTTAATTAAATATTGCTCTTAGTTTTTGATATACGTCTATCATCTAAATGATTGTATTAATTATGTATTCCGTACTCTAATACGCAAATTGAAATAAAATTTTATAATTTCATAAATTTTTTTACTATTGATTTTTCATAATCATTCCCATTTTTCAATAATAAAGATAAGATTAAAAACGCAATTTTGATACTTTCAATCAAATAATTTTCTTAAACTTTTTAGTTAAATGCGCTATCAAATACTACCTTACTTTTGTTTCACCTATGAATAATAGACTCGCCCAGTTGGGAATGACTTGCGTACGACGAGAATATCGAGATAGCGTCGGTTTTGCACGTGGAGAATCTTCCTCTCTTGGCAAATAACTGTTGAAGAAGTAACATCGTTAAGTGTTAAATTATATTCAATATCCATTGAACGAATATTCAGTATATTAAAATTATTAAGTATCTGTGGCGTCTGATAGACGGTAAGTTATGAGAAGGAATCTATAAATTGTTTCGTATAAATGCATTATCTTGAAAATCTTTTTTTTCATATTCCGCCATTTCACTTTTTTTTTCATTCATCTATATTAAATTATTCATCTTTCAATATTGAAATAATCATCCTACATTTCCTAATTTAAAATGTTTTAATTTATTTGCTTATTTTACTCTTTCAATTTGACACAAGATTTTTGTAGGCTAACGATGGCAAATTTCGCGTGGTCATATCTTATGTTCAGTTTAATGTTGGAACATATACTGTCTTTCTTAGCATCTTTGCTTGAGATCAATATAAATGTTAATTTGAATTGGCCATCGATACCCTACAGAGACTCTTGGAAGATTTTAAGTTTGAGATAGTATGTTGATTTGCCCCGAATTATTTTAGTCACCTTGGCTGGAGCTAAAAACCACGTTGGCTAGAACCACAAAGAAAAGTTAACTGAAGCTACAAGATAACCTCAACTAGAACCACAAAACAACCAGGGACGGAAACTTCCAAGCTTGGGGACTAGGCAATCAACAGAGTGCAATCCACCTAGATTATAATTGACAAAACGTCGATAGAAGATTAAATAAATGATCAGATAAGTTTTTGTAAATGATAAGAAAGTAATAAATTCCTTAATTTTATATCTTGTTGTTATTTCTGAAAACTGACTAGAACCTATATATATATAACCTATCTCTCAGATAGCTCGGGCATATAAAAAGAGAGAGTGGTTGCATGCCTACAAATCGAAAAATAGTTTCTCTTGCATCGTGGTTTCATAAAACCACACAATAATTTTTTATCATCATAAAACCCAAGAAGAATCGTTCATATACCTACCAGGCAGATACATGTCAATGCATGTTACAAACTGATTCATTTTATTTTATTCGGTCTTTTCGTCAGATTCTTCCGTATAAGTTGTTCTAAGTGATCAAAAACTGTGTTTCAGAGTGTTTTTTGTTACTTTTCGCTTTGAGTACAAAAAATATTCAATTTTTCTAAACCAGAAGATGTTGAAGAACTACATTGTCTAATGTTTGAAGATGATGTAAGCAATCTAAATGTACATATTAAAGAATTCGATGAATCTGATTCTGAAGAGCAAGTTGATATATAGTCTCTAGATTCAAAAACTAATTTTGAGTTCAGTGATGATGAATACTCTGTTGAATCACAACAAGAAGACAATAATTTCATCGGATCCGGACATTTGGGCGCCGCCGTTTGGGCGCGGCCGATTAGGCGCGGGCGTTTGGGTACGTAGACACTTGGGCGCAGGTAACTTTGGGCGCGGGTACATTTGGGCGCCAGTAACGAATATTTGTTTTCAAAAACATAAATTCTTCGTCAATCTAAAGGCTGAATTTGGATTATTAGAAGAAAGATTATTAGTCCTTAATTTTCTTTCTGATGATATTTTAATATTATCACTGGAATTTGAATGCACTTATAGGATTAAGAGAAGATTAACAGGTGAATGAGGTATAATTTATGTAAATAATCTTTTGAAGAAGTGTCTATCTTAATCTAAAGAGTGAATTTGGATTATTAGAAACAACAAATAATCTTTAGAAGGATAAAGAGAAGGAACATAACGATAAATGAGGTATATTTTAGGTAAATAATCTTTTGAAAAAATGAAATGTCTTTAATGACCATTTTAAGTACCGCCTATTTTTGTAAATATAAGTACTTATGATTGAATCAGTTTTAATCAGTTTATTTTATGATCATTTTTTAAAATGGAGTTAGTTTCGAAACGTGATAAACCTTTGTATAGTAGCAATGGCTACTGCTATGTTTTTGACAAGTTAAATTTTGTGAATTAATAATCAGGTTTTTAATTTCTGTAATGGGCCTGTACTGTGAAATTTAAGTAAGTAACATCTGCGTTAAAGGGTTTTTATTGTTCTTAAAAGGTTACAAGCAATTTAGAGTAAACATTTTGCAATTTCTTATGGGGAATTTTAATCTCTACAAACAAGTCTGGCGCCAAATGTCTCGTGCCCAACTGTCCAGGCGCCCAAAAGTCCAAACGGCCATGCCCGATCGGCCGTGCCCAAACGGCCGCGCCCAAATGTCCTAGACCCTAATTTTATCGATGTGTAAACTAAATGTTTTATGAACTCAAAATGAGTACCTATTGGGAAATTTGATATAGGTAAAGATGGCACAGTGGATAAAAGAATCTTTTCCTGTTTCAAAACCTCGTCCTTTTAAAACTTTGATGAAATTACAGGGTCTTATAGGACAGGCTTCTCAAAACGCATAAACAGATTTGTACAAACCAACACAATTAGACAAATTTCCTCGCAAATTACCTTCAAATGATTCATTGTTTTTCATGTGTTCAGAAGAAATAAATTTGTTTGAGCTTGCATAATTTTTGCTCTTTAATTTAAAGCACTTTACAATAATTATGAAAAAAAAATACATATAAAGTTCAATGAATCTATATTAAAAATGGCTATGTGTTAGTAAATCATAACAGGTAAGTAGAACTGTTTGCAAATGTTTAGAAAGTAAATTTTATTAAGCTATCCTTGTTTATTAACTGAAAAAACAGGCTAAATGTGTATATGTATCAGAGAGATACAGCGCGACCAACTACGTTATAGAGGACCGCGCGCCTAAAGAAGCATTAATAGTCAAAAATCTATTTAGGTACCTACTCGTTAACTTCCTATTCATTGATATATATATATATATATATATATATATATATATATATTTATATATTATATATATATATATTATATATATATATATATATATATATATATATATATATATATATATATATATATATATATATATATATATATATATATATATATATATATATATATATATATATATATATATATATATATATATATATATATATATATATATATATATATATGCAGGACCTTGAATATATTCAAGGTCCTGCAACAGTAGCGCAGTGTTTCATATCTCTATTTAGAAAACATATAGGAATCTATATTTCTATAATAGTACCTTATTGCTGGAGCTCGACAAAATGAAAATATTGTCAAATGGATTTCGCTTTGAAAGAAGTAGTTCATTGAGATCATAGCGAAGAAATATGAATACTAGCAATTTTTCGAATGAATTAGCTGTTTTAAGAAAAAACTAGTAAACTTAACCATAGGGAATACTTCATGACATTTGTAGAGACTTTGTTGGCGCTTCTTATGGATTGATCATATACAGGTTGCTCCATTCAAAATAAGGAAGATTCTGCAAATTTTCATTTACTTAATGTGGCAAGCAGTTTTTGAGAAATTTGAGAAAGTTAAAAATGTAGAATATTTGACGAAAAATAAATTTCAATTGGACTTGGCACAACTTTATAATTTCTGAGTGACGAATAATGGAAAAAACCATTTACGCCAAAAATCTCGAAAACCGTCAATATTTTGAAGTGAAGATTTAAATAAAGTATCTTTTATTTTCTATGTAGAAACCGAAAACGAGATAAAAAATATAGGTTGCCATTTGAAAAATCATAGTTGGTATCAGCCCAGAAAAAATTGAACACCCTGTGTGACCGACAATATTTTCATTTTGTCGAGCACCAGCAATAAGGTACTATTATAGAAATTTATATAGATTCCTATCTGTTTCCTAAATAGACATATGGAACACTGCGCTATTGTTGCAGGACCCTATATATATATATATATATTTATATATATATATATATATATATATATATATATATATATATATATATATATATATATATATATATATATATATATATATATATATATATATTAACTGCTCACGAGTAATAACATGTCTTATTGAATCTTATTTAATTCGGATTTTAAAATATTCAGTGAATGCCGTTGATTGGAAATCTCTTTTGGAGGATATTCTTAAATAACGCCCACGCCCCATCTTAAGAACTGAGATTTCAGCAGGAATTCTTTCGTTTTATGTTCCCCTTCCAAACTATATAATACGTTCCGTTTCCAATCGCCAGATTCGCTTTGCCGCTTTTTATCGAGATCAAAGAAAACCCTCTGTTGGCTTATTGATTGGTTATCATAATGAAGTTTTCCTTGAAGAGATTTTCACACAGTGTTGCCAGTGGAGTCAACAAAACCAGTATTCGTTGAATATTAACTTACTCTATTGAATTCTTAACATAGTTGTTTCCTAAGAACTTCTCTGGAATAGGAAGGAGTATGATAAATCATTTATTTCCATCGATGTGTTTCCTTAGTTAAGCAGAGAATGTTGGTCACACAAAGAAGATCTTGGTTGAAATACGTTAGTTGAAAATGGAAAAAGTTCTTCATTCTATAACTATTGCGAATATGTCAAAATAATTCAAAATTATCTTGAATCCCAATTTTTCATAATTGTATAAGAACAATTTTTTTTAGTGAATGAAAATGATTCCATGTTAGCAGCATGAAGATGTTTATAATTTGAATTGGTACAAATATTATAAATTGGTGGAAATAATTAATCACTTCATTTTTCAAACATCAATCGCCTGTTAGTACTAATACAATAAATTGAAAACATGGCCTTTCAAATCTAATAAAAACTGAACTGGTTCATACTTTTTGAAGTTCTCAGAAAAGTATTCAGAAAATGGAACATGGGCGTCTACAGAAAACTGAAGGGAGAGAATCTTGTTGAAAATCTTAACGAAAATATTCTTCCAAATTGAATAAAAATTGAAAATCTCAGAAATCTTAAAGTAGGTAGTATATGGACAACTAGAGAAAAATTAAAAGCAATTCCATCGCAAAAATCTTTCTAAATCCTATAGAAACTGAATTGATTCAAAGTTTTTAGTGATCAGAAAGTAGAACATAGGTATATACCTACAGGAAACTGAATCGAAAACAAAATAATGAAGTTATCATTTCGCGTTAATATATTAAAGTCGGCATAGATTCGTGGAGCAAATGAATAGAAACTTTCTACTTGAAAAAGATATGCAGTATCTACATATAATATATAATAGGTATAGATATACATATATATATATATATATATATATATATATATATATATATATATATATATATATATATATATATATATATATATATATATTATATATATATATATATATATATATATATATATATATATATATATATATATATATATATATATATATACCTTTATATATATATATATATATATATATATATATATATATATATATATATACATACAGTGTGACCCATATTTAATGGAAACACCCCTATAAAATTTGAAGTTGCAAACCGATTTCAACCACAACACAAATTTGAAATGTTTATTCCAATTTTCAGGGCATACTACGATATTTCTCAGTCGAAATTCTGTTTTTTATCAGCTCTTTTTTTTTGAAAAGATTACCACGCCACTGGATTCAGCGTGCCTCTAAATAGGCATGACGAAAATTTCATAAGAAAATATTCATTCATAACAATGTTATGAGAACTCAAAATTCGAAAACTTACACTTAACAATCACAAAAAAACACCCAATATCAACAGATAGCCATGAAAATATTTTTTTTATTATATTTCAACAATGAAATAGAGTAAATATTTTAACGGAAAATAACGGAATTACATTCAAGTTTTCACGCAAGTCAACTAAAACTAAGACCGAATAGATTTTACAATTTAAATCTTAGTTGCCAGGGAAATGATATTACGGTTTGACACTTGTGAAAGATTCAACAATATTCAACTTACAGTTCTTCGAATTATTTTGTGTCATGGCTGTATGAGCGTAAAAGAGGAAATTCAAATTATACGCCTTTCGGGAGATGACTTTAAAAGTGCTGGAGAGGTTTGTAAAGTATTTATCTGATGGTCTTTATTCTTGAAATCATGAAAAAAAATATTTCTATGGTTGATATTGGGTTTTTTTTGTGACTGTTAAGTGTGAGTTTTCGAATTTTGAGTTCTCATAACTTTGTTATGAATGAATATTTTTTTATTGAATTTTGGTCATACATTTTAAGGGGCACGCTGAATCCAGTGGCGTGGTAAATTTTTTTCAATGAAAAAATCGCTAATAAAAAATCCCTAATTTCGACTAAGAACAAATATCATAGTATGCCCTGAAAATTGAATTAAACATTTCTCATTTTGCCCCAACTTCAAATTTTACAGGAATGTTTCCATTAAAAATGGGTCACACTGTATATATATACACACATATATATATATATATATATATGTATATTTATATATATGTATATGTATATATATATATATATATATATATATATATATATATATATATATATATATATATATATATATATATATATATATATATATATATATATATATATATATATATATATATATATATATATATATATATATATATATATATATATATATATATATATATTATTATTATACATGAATATATATTTAATTGGTTAAAAACTAGAAAAACTCAATTAAAACAAACATAATACGTAGAAACTAGATTATAATCAAAATGTTTTTTCTCAAGGTAAACTTAACACGAAAAAGTAATATAAATTAATTCCAGCGTATTTTTGATATATGTAATGTTAGACATAATTAAGATTAAAATTCCACAACTGGTTAGGAAATTTTGATGCAAGCACCACAGCTTAACATAAAAACATAAAACAAAAACATAATTTTTCTGTAATTGTCGCTTTATCTGGATTGATGTATTATTATTGTAAATTCTGAAAAATTTTATTTTCTTGAAATGAATGAATTATTTTCATTATTATTTCACTTTGTTGTAAAAGACTGTTTTTTTTAATGCTTGGCATGTGCCAAAATTCGAGGATGAAGGTGGGCAAACCGGTGACATTCATTTGAGTTGCCACGATCGCCCTCAGGCATAGAATGAAAAATTATGTTTGTTTTACTTTTTCTAGTATTTTTAGTTTTTTGCCAATAAGTTTTAAACCGCTAGAGATACGTATGCATAAATATCAATTTTATTTTTTATCAAGAGAACATTATTTTGTGCACACTCTGTATGAGATACTTTGACTATCATAATTTATTATGTTGAACTAACCTAATATGATTCTCTAACAAAAATTTCAGGGCTTTAACTGTGATAGCTATGAAAAAAAATTTATTATATATATATATATATATATATATATATATATATATATATATATATATATATATATATATATATATATATATATATATATATATATATATATTCGCCTTCAAACCGAAGGAGTTGAAATTTGTTATCTTATAGTGTTGCCTCTCGACGAGACGAGACGAGAGAAGGCTCTCTCTCGTCTCGTTAGACGAGAGAAAATGTGACTCTCGTCTCGAAGAGAGTCCGTTTCTCTCGTTAGAGAGAGCCTCTCTCTCGTCTCGTCTCGACTCGTCTCGACCCTTTAAAAAAATATATCAAATCTCTATGTATTTTTATTAGGGCTTGCTTCTTTTAAACCTTTTTTATGGGTACGACACTGAAATGAACTTTTCTCCTAAATAAAATTAATACATTAAAAAATATATATAAATTGTTAATGAAGCACCCTGTGTGTACTGTATACTTTAACATACCGTTATATCAACAATTATATTCATAGGGCTTGGCCATGGAATTGAAAACGTCTGTCTTAGCTTTCATCGTATTGCCATACTGACATTAAAATTTTCAATAATACGATATAAGATAAGACGGACGATTTCAATTCCATGGCCAAGCCTTATGAATATAATTGTTGATATCACGGTATTAGAATTTTATATAAGCTTACAAGTGATTTGACTGATTTAAGTTATAAAATGACATATTTTGGTTCAATATTTTTTGAAGTTAAAAAATTACATACTTATTTGCATCTTTACATGCTCTAGAACCCAAACGAGCTAAGTTAGGAAAAACACTTTTTATCCCAATTTTTAACAGCTATTCTTTCATGAAAGTAGGTAGGTACCTACTTTTTTCCCAAAAATTTGTCACTTAACTTTTTTTAATAAAGGTCCCCGCACGGAATACATGAGCTTTTGGTTTTCCGCGGAATTTGATGAAACTCGGGTATGTCCTTTTTATTTATTTTTTAACAGACGTGAAATTAATATTATTAAAAAGCTATTCAAAAGCTAAGAAAGTCAAAACAGTTTTCCTCAGTCTTAGGGTGAGTTCGGGTTGAGGCTCGGAGCACTCGGAGAGCGCACTATTTTCGTTTTTCTGGTATTTTTGGACCTCGGAGTATATAAAGTTCGATCGGAGTAATTAAACTGTGCCAAACCAAACACACTAGAGTGTTTTTGGAGCTCCAATAATAACAGAAAAGCGAAAACAGTGCGCGCTCTGAGTGCTCCGAGCGTCAACCCGAACTCACCCTTAAACTATTCGGGTCGTCAAAGATGCAAATGTGTAATTTTTTAAGCTGAGGTAAATATCTCAAAAACTATTCAACCAAAACAAGTTATGTAGACCTTTATGTCTTGAAATTTACGTAAAATCCAAATGTATAATAATATACGGTATGTTTTTTTTATTTCCTCAAAAATGCAATGTTTAATTATTTTTCTGTTTTACCAGTCAGCAGAAAAAAGCTATAAGTTTCACAGCTGTATTCACCATCTGCCGCTAACTTTTTAATAGGCTCTGTTGAGTGCGTAAAGGCGGTTACGCACCTAGCTGTCTACTTGACAAGTATGCTGACACAAGCTTGTTGTACAATTATACATGAATGTATGTATGGTAAAATACAGCAGAAGTCTTTGCTAGTTTTACCATACACACCTTCATTTATAATATTGTACAAAAAGCTTGAAAAAGCATACTTGTCAAGTAGACAGCTATATGTGTAGTCGCCTTTACGCATTTAGCGGCCTGATGAAAAGTTAGCAGCTGATGGTGAATAAGGCTGTTAGTTTGCCATGCGAAGATAGCAATAGTGCAAACTTAGTCACACCCTGTATATATTATTACTATATACTACTAATAACTACCCGCTATTAATTTAAAAGGGATAACGTAAAAACTAAGTACAATTTACACTGCTTATTTTCAAAGGATATTACGAGAGATATACCTATTTATCACGATTTTTGCATACTCTGATGAAAACTATAGGAAACATGACATAAATAACGGCTCATCTGTTTAATTTGTAAAATTGTAAAAAATGTTTGCTCGAGAGATCGAGAGAAACAAGAAATTCTCGATGAGAGAGGGGCTTTCTCTTGTCCCGTCTCGAATTTTTTTTCGAGAGAAAATATCTCTCTCGTCTCGCCGATAGAGACGAGAATGTCTCGTCTCGGCGGCATCACTATTATCTAGGGTTCTTTCGTAGAATACTACTATTAAATTTATTTGAAATTTTGCTATCTAGGGCTTAGGAGAGCCTTAGAGAGTTCAAAAATTAGTATGTCAGTATAAGAAGGTCTGAAGAAATATCTTCAGTAACTTTTGAGTATTCTCGGTCACTCCATATTCCAGTTAGAGGCTTAAAACTGATATGTGAAATGAGTTCCTTTTGGGGATGCGTTCTATTGAGTTTCAAAGCATTTCTCCAATGCCATTTTTATGTAAAATTTTCATCGAAGTGGAAAATGAAACCTTCAAGACGATGCTTTGCTACTCACGCATTTTCCCAATGTATTTTATTGTCATTTTTCTAAGTACTTTGAAGTAACTGACGTATATCAGATAATATTATTGCCCCAGATATATTCAGGAGAAGAATACTTTTGGAGAATTGTAACGTAAAATGATTCACGTAATCAATGTTTGATGTAACTGAATTCGTGAACTCATTTTTAACGCCTCTGCGTATTATATTGCTTAAGTGAAACGGATTAACTAATGGCTTTCATTTAGATTCGTAGACTCTTTTCTATGTGTCCCTTAAGAATGCGAAAATGGTTAAAAAGGATATGTGCATCCATGGGATATCACGTACGCACCACGTCATCTCATCACATAAGCTCTTATTAGTCCATCTTTTTCCCTCAGTAGATACCTAACAAGCAACGTCCAGCGTTTTCGTTAATGGCAATACCCCATTATGAGAATGTATAGCCATGCCCTCAGTCTTATTAAGCACCTAAATACTTATACGCTCTGTATGTGTGCGTCTAGCCCTGTATTAGAGACACAGCACAATGCTTTTTAGGATAATGAGTCAAACTTTTGATGACCTTTTTATATTTAATTTCTTTCTACCGTCTAATGGAAAAGAGGAATTATTAATGTACGATTTTGAAATTGTCGGCGAATTTATTTTGTTAAGAGACTAACGGTTTGGTAGGGAGTAAGTGGATTCTATGGTTGGGTACTCAAGTGAATTGAAATTAACGACGTCGGTGACCATTTCAAAAATATGAAAAGAATGGAGCTTCTATGCTCTGGATATTGAGAGGACCAAATGGGTCATCTGAGAAGTCACACGTTTATATTATGCGAACACGTATATAAATCTTTTAGGATTTTCTGTTAAACAGCAAATATCAGGTAGATATAATAGAAAGCAACTAAAAATTGTCATTATATTAAAAGTATCGTACTGTCGTCTGAAGATTTCTTCTTTTGAATTGAGACACTAGGAATATAGAAGAAGTTTAGACGAATCAGTTTTCCGACAGAGAAAAAATATTTACAAATTTTCTACAGATATATGCAATATTTCTTCTGTAAGGATTAGGTAGTTGATAACGTAGTTTTGCAGAGGTAGTTTTTAAGAAAACGGAATAATTTGATATATTTAATCAAAGTGTCGAATTCTGATTCAATCCTAGACATTTCTGTGGTACTATAGTGATTATTTTAATTGATTTAAGCTAGAAAAACTCCGTCAATAATGTATATATGGAACAGAAGCGAATAAAGTATATGAATAAGAAGCAAGTTAGGTATATTTGTACAGGGAGAAGTTCTGAATGTTTGAGTAAAAAAAATGGTATTTTAAGATGATGCAGAATCGGTTACTAGAAAAAATATCTGCATTTTTCCAGACTTCAATTTATTGTTCACTTGTGTTTTTCTTGAAGAAATAAAATTTACTTGAAAATTCATTTTTCTTAATATTTTGTTAAAGATGGTACTCGATGCACCAAAATTTATGTTAAGTTCATTATATTCACATTACAAAATTGAATAAGGTAAACTAATTAAATACTTATTTTGTGTGTATAGGAAGCTAACCTTCTCATGGAATTGCTACATGGAGGTATATATATATATATATATATATATATATATATATATATATATATATATATATATATATATATATATATATATATATATATATATATATATATATATATATGTGTGTGTGTGTGTGTGTCTGTGTGTGTGTTCATAATATATTTCTTTCCCCGGTACATATTTGCATCCCAGCTGCTCACAATAGAGCAAAAGAGCTGAAACTTGGTATCTGAGTTGTTTTGGATGAAACTACCAGAATTTTGTTATATTCGGTTCAAACTGTGGCATGTTATATGAGAAGACATCTTCCAGATGTGGATATTGATTATGAATAACATATTCAAAAGTCATCCTTCTAGAGTTTTTTGAAGGGAATATAGAGCTGAAAATCTTGATTTTCAAGGATTCTTGCAACCCAAAAGCCACCAAAATAAAGTAAGATATTAATAATTTGTACGTAAATTAAGTTGATGTTAGAGAAGTGCTTTGTGACAGTATTCACTTTTTTTCTCTAATAGCCGCCATTCCATGTTTTTTCGTGGTTTTGCGCTCCTCCATAGCCTCTCGAGATTAAGTTAGAGGGTTGGAAATTCGTACGTTTGATTGAGTTTATGTTGCCTCTTATTTTCCATAACCGCTGCTTTTTCAATGAGGGCGTTTCATATTTTCTCGTGGTTTTTGATTTTGTGCGCACCTTCAAACCTCCTCTGGAATTAGTTAGAGGATTGAAATATCGTCTTCAACCCAATGGTTGAAGTTAGGAAAGTATTTTCAGGTGGTTTCAAATATATTTTTTGAATGTTTTACTCACCTCTACAGCTCCTCCAAGTTTTTATGTGGAAACGAACAAAAATGGGGGGAAATTACAACCTCTGTAACGGGGCTCTACAGCTCAAAAGTTTTTTTTAATCATACTTTTTAAGTATTCTTTAAGCGAGGATATCTTTCGAATTAAATGGCGAGAGTACAATGATATCTATGCATGCTGTAGGTCAACTAACCTTCTTTCAGATTGACCGATCTGTTGGATCTAATAACACGCCGTTCCACTGAAGGCAATAAGTCTGTAAATTCCAGAATTGTCCAGATCAAATATATATCATATTGTATAGTATAATATTTTATTTCGAAGTTGCATTGATAATTAATTTATTAATTGTAAAAATGGAGTGACAAATGCTACTTGAAAATAAACCCTGCTGATGATTTTTAAACTTCATAAATTATTAACAGTTACAAAGCGACCGTACTCAGTGGCGCATTTAGAAATTTGGCGCCTATAGGTTAATTTATATTGCCGCCTTATATATTTAAAAAAATTAGCAAATGCGAGCACAGCGACAAAAAAAGCGCACGATATTTCAAGGTCACGTTATTTACAAGTACATACTTTGAAATTACGATTTTAATGAAGAACGTGCAAATCTGGCAAAAATAATTAATAAAATACAAAATGCGAATATAATACAAACGTTTATTGAAATCAAATAGAATGCAATAAAACTTCATTTCATTAAAATATAAAACTTAAAACGTATCTTATAAATCAATATTAAACTAAATGAAAAATCATTTTTCCTTTGGCTTACATTACATTTTTCTGAATTTATTGTTCACAATAATTTTAATTATATCATCAAATAAAATCGAATTTGCAATACCTATCAGATTCAATTGATAAAACTGCTAAATCGCTCAATCTGCTATCGGACATTGCTGAGCCTATCTTTAAACATGAGAACAAACGTTCCGATGAACAATTGCTGACAGCCATTGATTTGTATATTCTTATAGTCGCATCGGACTGACTTTAAAATGAACGTAAAATGAAGAAAATTTGTATCCGGCAAATTTCCGTGGATTCGTGTTGGGGAAGGCAATATTAAAGTTCTCTCGTCGAGTGTCTCCCAAATTTAGTGTCGGTTGGTTTTTTATTATCAACAATACAGGTGCGAAATCAGTTTTTCCGAATTTCCGAAAAAACTATGCATCATAGGAAAAAGTGATGCACTGACAAAAAATGCACAATCAAAAGACCAATAAAATGAGCCTTAATAGATCAAAATGGGACAATTCGTTCGAAAGTTATTGCAAAAAAACAAAAAAAAAACGTGTTTTTTTTGCTTTTTCTCAATTGTTTATAGGGTTGTTGTTTTTTACTAAAATGCTATTAATACTTTCAAAAGTAATGAGTCTTAACGTATCGAAAAAGTGTGCGATGTGTGATTAATAGTTTTTGCAAAATCCTATTTATTTATTCCGTTTCACTAATTATGCAACAACTTTAAATCTTTGTTGTGAGAAACTGGCCGGACGAAAAAGGTTTTATAGCCAGGTCATTTCGAAGGTAAATAGCTGACTTAGACTTCTAATTTCGCAGAATTTGTTTTTTTACCGAAAACCCTTTTAAATTAAATAAACAAGTAACTACCAAAATGAAGCAGCTTTTTTTTATAAACATTTAGAATAACTTGAAAACTATTCACGTTAGTGAAATTAAATGGGCTGAAATCGAATGCCAGTTAAAAAGCACGCATTAAAAAAAAGAAGTTGCTAGGCCCTTTTGGAGTCAAGTTAGCCCTTTATTTTCAAAAAATCACAGCGCCCGTAATAATTAACATAGAGAGATGAAATTTCAATAGGTTTTACGTAGTAGTTAAACTGTATGAATAAATAGTTTTTAATAATATAAGTCCATAATTGTTACCACAATAGCCGGTGAAAGTGTGGCTACTCTGAACTTGCTGGTCGGAAGGCCGGTGGTGGGGATAGCTGTTGATGGGTTTCGCTCGAGCGCAAGAAGAACCTCCAAATCGTACGCGCTGTAAAAATTTGCAATATCTCTCTGAGCTTCTAATTAACGTAGAACCTCCTTTTTTTTAAATCTGGGGTAGCATGAAAAAATAATAACAACTGGCTAGTTGCCATCATCGTTAATAAAAATCGAAAGTCATTAAATTAATTTTTTGAAAATTAATAATAATGTTTTGTAATTTTGACAACTCATTAGTAAGAAATTTTGAATATTGTTTATACGATTGAAGAGTGTTAAGCTTTGCCAACAAAATTGATAAATACAATTTTTTCGTTCAATCGCGAAGTAAATAGTTATAAACAAAAAATTGCAAAATTGAAAATTTCAATAAAATTTTTTTCAAGCTTATTGGGATGAAAGAAATACTTTTTCTCTCCTGTCATTTTTTGGAATAACGAGCCTTTTCGAAGATATAATCAATTGTTTATAACTATTTACTTCGCGATTTAACGATAATAAAGGGCTAACTTGGCTCCAAAAGGGCATAGCAACTTTTTTTTCAATGCGTGTTTTTTAACTGGCATTCGATTCCATCCAATTTCATTTCACTAACGTGAATAGTTTCCAAGTTATTCTAAATGCTTATAAAAAAAAGCTGCTATATTTTGGTAGTTACTTGTTTATTTAATTTAAAAGGGTTTTCGGCAAAAAAATGAAATTCTGCGAAATTAGAAGTCTAAGTCAGCTACTTACCTTCGAAATGACCTGGCTATAAAACCTTTTTCGTCCGGCCAGTTTCTCACAACAAACATTTAAATTTGTTGCATAATTAGTGAAACGGGATAAATAAATAGGATGTTGCAAAAACTATTAATCACACAGCGCTTACCTTTCGCACACTTTTTCAATACGTTAAGACTCATTGCTTTTGGAAGTATTAATAGCATTTTAATAAATAACAACAACCCTATAAACAATTGAAAAAAGGCTAAAAAACCACGTTTTTTTCGTTTTTTTTGCAATAACTTTTGAGCGAATTGTCCGATTTTGATCTTTTGGAGTTCATTTTATTGGCCTTTTGATTGCGCATTTTTTGTCAGTGCATCACTTTTTTTATGATGCGTAGTTTTTCCGGAAATTCGAAAAAACTGATTTCGCACCTGTATTTTTGATAATAAAAAACCAACCGACACTAAATTTGGGAGACACTCGACGAGAGAACTTTAATATTTCCTTCCCCAACACGAATCCATGGAAATTTGCCGGATACAAATTTTCTGTTTTCAAAAAGTCAGCTCGATGCGACTATTAAAATAATATCAATATTAGGAAAAATATCAAGCAGGTTTTGATCCCTAATTGCACATATTGTTGATACTCATTTGTTTTTTTTATCATCTAATGCCAAATACTCTTTGATGAGCAAAACCTCTTCGACTAGATCATCTGAAACATCTTGTAAATAAACTTCACATAATTCTAATGCTTCATTTTGTATTTTCCGATCAGAAAGTTCGCGAAATTTAAAAAAGACGTAGGAAATTTCGAATACACTGTCGTACGCACATTCTCGGCTGTTTAGTTCTGAGATTAATCGATCGACAATTGTAAAAAATTCTATTTATAAATAGTATTTTGAATTTAAATTGCACACATAGTAAGTAGTGTTTGTTTATTCAATAAAAACTGTAGAGCACGCCGTTGCTATGTTCTGAGTACTTATAATAGAGATTGAATTGAATTGGCATTTACTAGGTGAAAGTTCATATTCATAACTTTATAAAGAAATAAAAACATATAATTTTTCACAGGTTGAAATAAAAAGCAATTACAAGATATTACAGTTAGAAAATAGTTTCCACAAAATTAATTGTTGTGAATCCCTATATACATCAATAAATTAAAAAATTCCGGAAACCTAGTTGACCAGATTGAAGTAAGCCCTTCTCATCTCCTTAATCTGTTCAATGTACCTACCAATAGCTCTGAATGAATTGCTTATTGTTATTTAGATTCTCTAGGAACCCCTTTGTTATGTTCAGTTTTTCGTATAAATACATTGTTTTTTAGTACCATAAGATCTACATGGTCGCAGTTCCCGGAAGGCTAACCGAGCCACAACGACCCCGGATAAAAAATAAAAAAAATACCATAATTTAGTATGAGATGATGTCAATGTTATGACGAAACGCGTTCACTCAATAGATTTTTATTTCAATCTGCGAAAAGTTAGTTTTTTTATTTCTTTTTGAAGTTATAATAGACATGAGAAATTTTGCGAATTTGATTGGTTCAATCTAGATACTCAGTTTATAGTGGCGGGCGACTCTCACCGCCGCAAAAAATTTATTTTGAAAATTTGTATATTTTTAAAATTTTCCGCTTATAAAAATTTGCTGGCGCAGACTACAGCGTAGATAGTCTATTTAGAAATCCGCCACTTACAGTACTCCATAAATCCTATTCAATATTCACAATTAATAGTTCGAGTATGCCTCATAATAAATTCTCTGAAATTTGTCTTTTATTAAGTTCAATTTAGGTTGTCTGACTAAATAATTGTTTAATCAAAGTGAATTTTCGGTGTAATGTAGTGTTATCATCGTATTAATATCGAACTCCGCCTCCGCGCTCTGTGCAAAGAAGGAGATTGCCAACTCATCAGGCATACAGTTTATAATCGAATGATACTAACATAGTTAGTCCCGTTTGATCGACTCTGTGATATTGCAAGACTCCGTAATTCGGTTGGTATACTGGTAGTATACCCCGGTACTTAGCTCGATAATTGAATAAGTAAATGAAAGTAGGTAGCTATCATGCATTCTAATCGAATCACTGATGGGAGGCGCTTTGGAAGTGATCGAATCTGCGAAAGGGTTGCTCGAGCATAGGGGTTCTGCTACTGTATCTAGTTATTATTTTGTAACAACATATTGGCCAACGAAAATGACAGAGTACATTATTGCATTTATAGATGAACGAAACTTGACAAATCTATTCCTTTGTCTGAAAAAATGCTTATTGTTTAGTGTAAATTGAGTTTCAGAATTTTTAATCATATTTTGCTCGAAAATTACTATCGAACTGTATAGTAAGTCAGCAGTGAAGTGCAGGAGTGATTTTTGACTCCTCTTTTCATACCTCCTGGGCAACGATTTGTGAGATTATTTCGATGTCTGCTAAAACAGATTTGTGTCCAGTGGGGGTATTCATTTCTGAAATATATATATATATATATATATATATATATTTATATAAATATTTTATATATATATATATATATATAAATATTTATATATATAAAAATATATATATATATATATATTAATATTAATATATATATATATGTATATATATATATATATATATATATATATATACATATATGTATATACCTATATGTATATATATATATATTTATATATATATATATATATATATATATATATATATATATGTATATATATATATACATATATGTATATATGTATATATATATATATATATATATATATATATATATATATATATATATATATATATATTTATTTATTTATTCATTTGAATTGTTGTTGCCTGTGAACTATTTTTAACTTTTTGATAATTATTAGCAATAACAGGCTTGGTGAATCTCAAAAAACGATTTTATTAAAAAGTTAACGTTTCGCCACGACATTCGTGGCTTTTTCAAAACTTTTGAAATATTGAAATTTCTTTGATATTTATTGATTTGAAAAAATTTGAATAGTTAAAAATGACTACTATGTTTCATCAAAAATTTTTTCGGCTGTGGCCGTTCTCTGTTATTTATTACGTGCTATTCAGTCAAATATTAACATTCAAATCTGTTAATATTAGATGGTAAGGAAAACCACAGAAACCTTTACCCACGTCATATTCGCAAATAGGTTCAAATCATTTTGATTTTGAAAAGTCAAAGAATAGGGTACTATTTATCTTTTTTTCAAACATTTTTTATTACGGCTGTGGCCGTCTTCAGTTATGAAGTACGTGCTATTTTGTTAATTTTTTTGAACTACTACATCAAAACGCTCTCTTCACTGTTGTACTACTTTGATATTTATGACTACCTATTATTCAAATTGAACTCATTCTGTAAATGAAAATTATACAACAAATTCCAATATTCACAGAAATGACAAAGGGTGTATTGAGTGGAAATTCATAAAGAATTATTTGAGGATCAATTTTATTATTCAATAATTTCCCATACTTTATTTACGCTCTCTTCAGAATAACTTAAGTCGATAAGTATTGTGTAATATATTCTATGATAGTATTTCAAACGACAATAAAAATATTTCAAATTCAAATATTCTTCCCTTCTGTTTCAGAAAGATATTTTGGTAGTGTTGATGAGTCATTTAGTATGCAGGTAAACATTATTTTTATCATACACTTATTGTACCTCACTTGGAATTTTGTTCAACAATAAGTGTTCAATTTAAGTCAAAATAGTATACTGGTTTCACAGAAGATTTAGAATAGGGCAATGCGTGGTTCATATTGGATTAGTCGTGTAGAAATGATGCCTTTTCTTAATTTATTGTCAGTTAAATGAAAAATAATGTCTCGAACACTTGAATCTGTATATTGAACGAATTGTATTTTGTACGAATTGTATTTTGTATAATCTTGATTATATGATAATAATATCAAGTATGCAAATGAAGTGCATGTGCCAGATCATAAATAATAATGATTCTTATGTAGATACATTCGAAAGAGTTAGAACAATGAAAAGCTTATTTCTTAGGGTTCGATGTAAAAAAATATAAAATGCTTCGCAAAACCAAATGAAAATGTTGTCGGCTAAAACATAGAATTTCTAATTCAATTCTTTGAACCAATAATTGATTATATGCAAACTAATCTGAATTCTCACATAATAACTTAAAACTTATTGGGATGTCCTAGCTTGTTCTGCGTTTGCGAAACGAAAGTCTTGACATTCACTACTGTGTGATTTATTCATAATATACGGGAAACGGAAGGAAAAACCTGCCGATGTCTGGTGGCTTGTCTTCTGGTTAATGTGGGGTTAAAAACTGCCACTTTTGACGTTTTTATGTTGATTGCGAGAAAACAGGGCAGAGCATTGAGGATGACCGGATGTCTGACGACCAACGGTTGAACACACTATTCGGCGCCTAAGTCTTGTCCGCATAGGCGCCTTTTTATCGTGGAAACGGCACCTTGTGTCCTCACAACATTGAGGGCCTACCCAAGCCAATTGATTAGATATATAAATGTCATAATAAAGTATCGGCGGAGATTTTTTGTTCCAACTGAGAATGATGATTATTCTCCTATTCAGCTATGGAAACCAATAGTCACGGATTGAATTAACCTGACGTTTACAGGGAGATGAGGGCGCCTAATCACTTTTCAATTGCGTTTTTCTACGGTATATTCAAATTTAACTGTCTCGATTCTGAAGGAAATCGTGTGCGTTGATTTAATTCATAATGAAAGCTGTTTTTTGCTCGACCAGAGTATCGTCAAATTATGGTGAGCCAATAGGCTCCACTTTATTTGAATAGGCCAAGTCTAAGTTAGGTTTTGATGTTAAAGATCTGAATCACAAAGAATTAATGGAGTTTGAAAAAAACAACATGCAGGTGAAAATTTTGTAGCATCAGTTGAAATTATATATCAATCATAGCAGAGTTATGCAGGCGTCTTCCATGTTTTTCAAATAACCATAACTTTATAGACTTATATTTAAATTTATAATAATTGGATTGATATATTACAGGGAGATGCACTAAAAATTAAAGAAATTGCTAAACTGAATATTCTCCACTTTGTTGGAGATCATATGATATATGATAGTTAAATAAAATAGTCGATAAGCTGCGAAAACTTCTGAATTTATGTATTTATATCAACAATAGCTGCCCAAAACTTACCTACTAAATCTAACCACTACCATAATTGAACATAAATTATTAATTATGAGTGATATCGGTAACTATTGTTTCGAACATAAAAAGCTAGATGATATACCTATTTCGCTAGAAACTGAATATCTCTTTCTTTGCTATTCAGATTTGAAGCAAACATATAATTTTATCCTTCATGTGCTTTTTAATCTGGCAAATGTTAACCATTTATCAAAATGTTACACTGTACCCCTCAATATATTAAATACTATTGTGTACCTAACTGAAATGATAAATTAGATAAGTACCTACATTGGAAAATAAAAATTATTTATATCATCAAAATTGTTCTCAACATAAAACACATTTTTAGAAGTTTCATATCTCCGGACTTCTATTCTATAATTTCGAAATGGTTGATTCGTTTTTATTATATTATTGATTGATCAGTACATGCTTTTAGCTGTGTTACAACATGTACCTATGTATTATGTAAGTACCATTACATTTTTTTTTATAAGGAATAATTTATAATGATAATTCATGAGTCATAGTTGTCATTACTTAAAAAAGTCTGAATAGGAATTTGTTCACACAAATTTCAGTGAGGTGACTTCTCAATCACAGTTGAGCGTAGAAACAAAACAAAAGTTTCAAAATGTAAAATTTAAAAATGTTGCAAATAGTACTTAGTAAATATTTAACTTTTTTCAACATGGCAGTTTTCTCGAAAACTTTTTTAGGTAGAGAGATAAGATTTACTGCTATTAATTCCTCTTTAAAAACTACGCTCATGAATACCTTTTTTGTACCGGAAGTACAATTACTCAAAAACAGGTTGCTTTTTTCAACCAACAACCAAAAGTCAAAAAGATAAAATTTGTTAAGCAATTAAGAAATGATTAATGAAATGCCGATGTCAATTTTTATCTACTAAAAACTTGATTCTAGTTTAGAGCATAAGACATTTCAAAACTAGAGGCCTCGGTAGACCAGCGGTAACGTGTGCCGCTTGTAAGCCGAAGATGTGGGTTCGAGTCCCACCTTGCTCTTGGGTGTTGTGTATGTCCGGAATTTAGTGGTTCTATTTATAAAGATAAATTGTTGGGTGGTGTACATCGTTTACAAGCCCATTGGCCGTTCGGAACCGGCGTTAAACTGTAGGTCCCTTGAAATAAAAAAACATTTCAAAACCAAAATTTAAGAAGTATTAAGCTTATGCAAAAGACTTGGTCTACAAGTTTTAGAAAAAAATAGAAATTTAACATGATAATACTTTGGAAGTTCTCAAATATTATAACTTCGATATTTTAGTTATACTTCTTCTTACTAATTGATGGAAAAATATTTAGTTTCATCTTCGTAATTTTTGATATCCAAAAAATTGTCATTCTGTAATTACATAGGTATCTAATTGACACCGAAAAATATTGATGTATAAAATATCGATACAATACTGTGATCCACCAATAAATTACTCTCTGCTATTTCGACTAGTTATAAACACATTCAATAGTTATTTATGTTCCAAGTGCGTTATATAGATCTTAACGCCCGGAGGGTAACATTCGGCTCGAGGGATGAATGTTGCCCGATGGGTGTTAGGATCTAGTAACGCTCGTGGTGCATACAAGATTTTATTGTATTATAATGAAAAATCGATTTTAAGATCGGTTCATTGCCCCTAGCATTTTGTTTCCATTTTCTTCTCATAGTAGGCATGTCGTTTGTTGATATTTTGACGTTCGTTAAATATTTTTGTCATTATATTCAGTGAATGTCATTGCTGCTTTCTTTGTGTAGTCTTAAAGAAATAATGGAAATGAATTTACCCAGAAATATCATAGAAAATGCAGCCAAAGCTGCGAATAATTCATTGCAGCAGAAATCCAGAGTAGTATACAACAAGGATTACCTATGAAGTATTTAATCAATGGAAGTTTTTTAATTTCTCCTCGTACAATGAGCAGGCGTTATGATCCATAACGCTCGCTCATAACGCACTAGAGCTTAATGACTGTATTTATAGCAACCGTATCTAAGTTAAAATCAACAAATAATATACAAGTGAAAAACAAAATATATTATGGAGTCTGATTAGAAGTCAAACTACCAGTAAGTTTCTATGCTCAATCGGCTTTAAACAAATTTATTATAACTGTCCCCAATGCAGCCTTGTCCTCCAGAGATTTGATGAGAAGCTAACATCCCCGTTATCGGACAAAGTCACGAGCCTGCTAGCTACTTGACTAGAGAATGTCAACAATTTCCGGAACATACAAAGTCAATTTGTGTTCGCAAAACTAACAACAACACGGCGCTGACCGGTCAGCAGCCACTCGCCCGCCAATAGGCGACGACGCGTCGTATAACATTATTTATCACCGTTTTGTTCGTTTGAGATTCCTAGTATATGGTTTATTGCTGTCTTGGTCCTACGTAGTTGTAAATTTTGCGGGTTACGGCCTCCGCAACACATTCATCTATTTGTTTATACTCCACCCACTAAGAAGTATAACGTTTCATTCATATGTTTGAGAACGAGGGATCTTTCCTCTACACGTGACCTCTTATCCCATTCATATTGTTTGAATGATTGCCCCTTTTGTATACGTCTGTATATATATATATATATATATATATATATATATATATATATATATATATATATATATATATATATATATATATATATATATATATATATATATATATATATATATATATATATATATATATATATATACAGGGTGTCCCACAATTTTTTAGACAGGCTATAACTCTAAAACAGCTGAAGATAACTTCATGAAATTTGGTATGCAGCAATTGGACGGATTTTACAATATTGCGAATCCCTCATGACGTCAGCGAAATCATCACCGTAGCTTTGACGTCATGTCATTATAAAATGTCAAATGTAAAGGTGGTCGTGTGACTGCTCATATTAAAGGTATTTTTATTCTGAATTCAATCATGTAATACACTTAGTATGTTAAAATTTATTAGTTGTGTATTTTCGATCAAAAGGAGCTTAACAAAATAAATAAAAAAGTTTAATAAACAAATTTAATCACATGAAAATCAGGTTTGAGGCTTGTGTTGAAATTAATTGTAGAATAATGGTATTATTGCCTTGATTTTCATGTGATTAAATCCGTCCAATTGCTGCATACCAAATTTCATGAAGTTATCTTCAGCCGTTTTAGAGTTATAGCCTGTCTAAAAAATCGTGGGACACACTGTATATATATATATATATATATATAAATATATATATATATATATATATATATATATATATATATATATATATATATATATATATATATAAAACTTTTTGACAATTATTAGCAATAACAGGCTTGGTGAATCTCAAAAAACTCGATTTTATTAAAAAGTTGACGTTTCGCCACGATATTCCTGGCTTTATATATATATATATATATATATATATATATATATATATATATATATATATATATATATATATATATATATATATATATATATATATATATATATATATATATATATATATACACTGCTCAAAAAAATTAGAGGAACACTTTTGAATAACCTTGTAACTTATGAAGTGATAGTTATATACCGATGAACATTTATATTCTTAAAGACATATATTTGCTTCTAATAAATCGATTTGTAGAACCTTCAACTTATTCTTCATTCGTAAACTAAGATTAATAATTTAAAAAAAGTGCGAATAACAAAATGAAATGAAGAGATTTTTCAATACTAATGTTCCGCTATCTGACACCCAATGGGCTTTAGTATCGCGTGTGCCCTCCAGCAGCACGAATTACTTCTTGGCATCTTCTTGGCATACTCCTCACGAGTCTTCCTGTGGTATACTGTCCCACTCTTCGACCAGGGCTTCTATTAGTTGCTGAAGGGTTTGAGGAGGATTTGGACGATGTCGAATACGTCTATCGAATATATCCCATAAGTGTTCAATTGGATTAAGGTCAAGGTTTATCGCTGGCCAATCCATTTTACGAATTTCATGCTCGTTAAGAAAACCTATAGTAATCGCAGCAGTTTGAGGCCTTGCATTATCCTGCATAAAAAGGAAATAAGGACCTATACCATATGCTGCAGGAATAACGTGATCTGACAGAATGATATCAATATTTCTTGCAGCTGTAAGACTTCCTGGTATCACTACGAGATCGGTTTTTTCCTCCAATCTTATTCCACCCCAGACCA
Source organism: Cynegetis impunctata (assembly GCA_030704885.1). Classification (NCBI taxonomy): domain Eukaryota; kingdom Metazoa; phylum Arthropoda; class Insecta; order Coleoptera; family Coccinellidae; genus Cynegetis; species Cynegetis impunctata. Next base: position 18,260 of record JARQZK010002390.1, on the reverse strand, counting down.
TTACCGAACCATCTCCAAATCTGGATACTTCTTGTACAGCAGCAGCGAAGTATCGTTCATTATGGCGTCTATACACACGCACCCGGCCATCACAACGAGTGAGACTGAATCTTGATTCGTCTGTAAACAGTACTGGTCTCCATTGTCGGAGTTGCCATCCCAAATGATGACGAGCAAAGTCTAATCGCATAATATTATGATGTCATGTTAAAACAGGTTCTCAGACTGGCCTTCTTGGTTTTAAATGTGCTTCCCGTAACCTGTTCCTAACAGTCTGGTCAGAAATGGTTATCTGAAAGCCATCCTAAGTGTAATTTCAACATATTTTTCTGTTGCTATCCGTTCCCGCAAAGAAGAAAGTACTAAATATCGATCCTGAATTTGTGTAGTTTTTCGCTTTCGACCTTGTTCGGTTCGTCTTTTATATAGTCCTGTCTCTCTATAGCGATCGTACACACGTTTAATGACTGACGGACTGCGATTAAAATTTCTTGCTACTTGTCGAATTTTAACACCATTTTCAATTAAAGCTATAGGAAGAGCGACTTCTATCTCGCTAAGATTTCTCATTTTGACAGATAATGAATTCAACAACTACGAACTGTCATGCCGTTGCTCATTGAAGCTCTCTAAGCCTGCCACAACATAAAACCTAAATATAAATATTTTTATAATCACTCTATTTTTTTGTACTTGCTGTGAAATATTGAACTTATCTCGAAAAAATGGGCATAATTACGTTTCTTTTTAACAAATCTCTAAAATAAAATGCAAATCAATTATGAAAATATAATTTCCATTTGTTAATAACAACAAGCGAAAAAGTTACAGGGTTATCCAAAAGTGTTCCTCTAATTTTTTTGAGCGGTGTATATATATATATATATATTTATTCGAATTGTTGTTGCCTGTGATCTATTTTTAATCTCTTGATAATTATTAGCAATAACAGACTGGTTGAATCTTAAAAAACTCGATTTTATTGAAAAGTTGACGTTTCACTACGACATTCGTATTTTTTCAAAACTTTTGAAAAAATTGAAATTTCTTTGACATTTATTGATTTGAAAATTTGAATAGACAAAGACTACTTTGTCTTGCTAAAATTTTTTTCCGAATGTGGTTTTTCTTTGTTATTAATTACGTGCTATTCAGTCTAATATCAACATTCAAAATTGTTATCATTAGAAGGCAAGGGAAATCACAGAAACCTTTACCTACGTAATGTTCGAAAATAAAAATAATAGGGTACTATTCATCTAACAACAAAGAAATTAGTCGCAGGAAAATATTAAAAAAGTAGAGCAGAATTATCGGTATAGAACGTTTATATGGAAGCAGCCGTTGACACGTGTTTCGGACTCTTTGGTCCTCATCAGAACGGCGTAGCAGAGCATTGGATTGAAAATTTGGAGATGAAAATAGTACAACAAATAAAAACCTCTGTTACGGAAGACAAACACACCTTTGTGGACTATTGTTTGGACTCTCCGGTTTGGGAGATTTGATCAAACTCTGCCACGGAGGCGATTAATGTCATCCGCGAGATCTCAGAACGAGTAAATAAACAATAATAAAGAAATTAGTCGCGGGAAAATATTAAATAAGTAGAGCAAAATTATCGGTATAGCCCGTTTGTTTGGGATCATTGCCATATTTTCAGCTTGCAATATTTAATTATTTATTCGAATTGTTGTTGCCTGTGATCTATTTTTAATCTCTTGATAATTATTAGCAATAATAATAGTTTTTTAAGATTCAACCAGCCTGTTATTGCTAATAATTATCAAGAGATTATATATATATATATATATATATATATATATATATATATATATATATATATACATATATATATATATATATATATATATACATATATATACATACATATATATATATATATATATATATATATATATATACTTATATATATATATATATATATATATATATATATATCAATCTGGGGTTGTTTCGAGGTAGGACTAAATAGTCATATAGTTTGGGTAAATTTTTTCAACCGATGCCATTTTGACGTAGATATTTCTTGTTTTTGACAATTTGCGCAATTTTACAGCTTCTGCAGATTGAGTTAGAGGGTTGAAATTTGGTATGTAGATTGAGTTCATGTTGAAATACGATCCTTTATGAGTTTGAACTATTTTCCTCAACTGCGCTGCACTTTTTTCATAAACTGAATAATTTTCTACTTTTTATTTTGTTTTGCTATTCAAGCGTGGCGTTGCAAACCATAGTTTATTCCGTTCGAAGTGCATCTTGACGCGATTGCGAAAACTACGAAAACTACGCGTTTTTCTTCCATATAAACCCGCCAAAGTTGAAATTAAATGAAACAACTGTTGTATATCAGTCTGAACTGTGAACTCAATATATCGAAAACTATGAATGAAAGGAATTCCTTTTTTAATTGAAATCTTAATTTTTGAAAAATTAGAATACCTCGTGGATGGATTAGTAATATTGGCGTGTGTCAATCTAGATCTTAAACATAAGTCAAGGTTATGAGATAAATACTAAATATAGGATAATCCAGTGGTTCACAACCTTTTTCCGCTGGCGATTCACCCTTCTTTATCGAAATACCTACACACACGCATACACACACCACACACATATATATATATATATATATATATATATATATTATATATATATATATATATATATATATATATATATATATATATAAATATATATATAAATATAAATATATATATATATATATATATATATATATATATAATAATAAAAATGATAATAATAATATCTTTATATCAAGGAATCCTCATGTTAACATGGATCAAATGAAATAGACATCACAAAAAATATAACTACATAAGTTTAGCAGCTTCAAAGTATTCGCTCAGCGAATATGGTTCAATATTTATAAGAAAGTTTTTCTGTCTTTTATTGAAAACATTCAGGTTATATGAAATTCTTTAATTATTTGGAAGTGCATTGAACAATTTTATGCACATGTAAGTTGGATGTTTTTCCGTCACTGATGATCTGTGAATAGGATAGTGCAGATTTTCTGATCTAGTTCTATAATTATGATGAGGTGTATGTACCTCGAAATTTTCCCTTTGTTTGAAAAAAAAATACCAAACACTCAAATATATATGAAGCATGCAGAGTTGAAATTCTGTTCTTTTTGAACACTCCTCAGGACTGCAAGACTCTCTAAATGACACATAACAATCTTTTTTTGAACTTTGAAAATTTCATCTACCGCTGAACTACTCGACTCAGCATTTGCAAAATATACTATCCTTATTTCTATTTCACCAATACACTTTGACAATGTTCTGATGCCGAAACTGATCTTACTAAGTTTCATTGATAAGTACTCAATGTGGTCGTACCATTTCAAAAATCTATCAACATATAGACCCTAAAATTTTGTTGGTTTTTCTATTACTACATTTGTATTTCCGAGCTGCAAGGTGTATTCCGGATCTCGACGGGATTTATCAGTACTGAAAATTAATGCTGCCGTTTTGTCTTCATTTATTTTAAGTTTATTAGAGTAGAGCCAATTCTTTATTATTGTGAAAATTTCATCAGCTTTCTCTCTGAGAACCGAAAACGTCTCACCTTCCAATAATAATGTTTGTATCGTCCACAAAACAAGTAATGATAATTAAAAGGAGTTCCATCAATACACACAGATCATTTACATATAGAATATATAATATCGCGCCCAGTACACTACCCTGAGGTACTCCTGTTTCAACCTGTGTGAACTCTGATTCAGACAATACACCTTCAACTCTAACAACTTTTATATATATAGGGGAGACTGGGGAGGGTTGATACATTTTTTACAAGATTGTTAAAAAACATTTTGTGTTTAACATTTACCAATCCATTTATGTCAGAGTGTAATTTAAGGACTTCGCTTAGGCATTTGGCAGTATTCAATTACTGAAAATTGAAATTTTAACCTTGATTATGAATTTTTGAAGTTGTCGGTGCAAAGTGTCTCAAACCTCCCTATACATGGGATGCTTGATACACTAAAAGGGATGTTTGATACAATAAGAAATTAGGTCTGAGCAATAATAAGAACGCAATCTTTTATTATCAGAACACTAACTAATTCCTACATAATTCACAAGTAAACATTTTTATCTTAATACTGACACTTGCACAGGCTGAATGGCACCATTTTAGACATTGCAGGCAACGAATCCATTGTTCTCGAGGACGAGACGCCGAAAATAATGAATTGCAGTAGATGCAAGCTGCATCGTCATCTTCTTCAGAAAATGGATCTTTTTCATTTTCGTCCTCAGGATCCAAGTCATCGAACACACTTTTTTTTGTTTTTGCATTTCTATTCAAAACTTTTCTTTTGAGGTGGGATTTACTACACCCTGCATTGTGTTGTTCGATGTGATCACTTTTTCCAGTTTCACCAGCTATGTTTCTTTTAACTTGTTGCTTTTTTGTTTTTATCCTTTTCTTGTCTTCCTTCATATTATATTCGGCCTCAATGGCCTCTTCTTCCGGGGCGTCGGTTAAGATTCTGGTCCGACCAGGCTTTCTGCCACCTTTTTTATTTCGTGGCAGTGCCTTGGGATAAGGACGAACTTCTTCGGGGCTTTTCAATAAAGCAGATGTGGTGCTTGAGGATGTGCCAGGTTGAGCTATTGGGCCATCTATATCCGGTGACTCCTGCTGAGATAAGGATGTGCCAGGTTGAGCTGTTGGGTCATCTATATCCGGTGACTCCTGCTGAGATGAGGATGTGCTAGGTTGAGCTGTTAAGTCATCTATCCGGTTCTTTTTCAGAGTTTTGCCCTACCTCCTGATACGGTCTGTTTGTAACTTCTGCTCCTGCGAAATCGAGATCTTCAAATAAATGTGGGTTGAATGGATAAATTCCAGTAGTGGAAAATCCTTTTGTTATATTCGAAGGTGAGAATGCTCTAACATAAGCTAATCCAACTAATTCCGATGTATGTTTTAATGAAATAGTTTGTCCTGGATGACTAACCATCCATGCATCTGCCTGCTCATTATAATATCTCTTGAATGGACCAAAAACCGATACGTCCAGTGGTTGTAGTCGGTGGCTCGTATGAGGTGGTAAGGTTAACAAATGGATGCCGTTTAATTTACAGGTGTCTAAGCCTTTGGGTGAAATATGACTATCGTGATTGTCAAGGACCAATATACATTTGTTTTCTCTCGAACATTTTGCGTGTTTTATGAAGTGATCTAGGTATTTCTCGAAATTATCATTGGTCATCCAACCGCTTTCATGAGTCACAGCAATGGAACTTGGAGGAGCACCTTGGGTCATGTAATCTTGTATTCTCACACGAGGAAATATAAATAATGGTGGCACTGAATTTCCTAATGCATTTATAGCACAACAAATTGTTACTAGTGTCCCACGTTCTGCAGAAGTAGTTTTTGAAATTTGCTTCTGCCCTTTACGAGCAATGATCTTTTGAGGTTTGTGCGCAGTCGTTACTCCAGTTTCGTCTATGTTATATATGGATTCTGGACCAAAAGCTTCCTGGTCCATTAGATTGCGCAAATTTTTGTAAAATTCTTCCACGTTATATCGATTGAACGCAGTCGCTCTGCCCAAGCTAGTTGCTTCAGGATTTCTCAAGGATAATTGGGGATGACGTGACATGAAACCTCTAAGCCAGTCGTAGGAAGCACACTCGTTTTTTTTCCAGTTTTCTAGTAGCTTTTTATTGTTTTCTTGCCCAAATTGATACACAAATTTCCTTGTTTGCTTGGGCGTAAGACCATACTGAAGGTTTGCAGAAGTGAGCAAATATTCCATTAAAAGCGATTCTTCATGAATCGAAAAAATTTATGCAGTGACAAAATTTGGTGAAAAAGAAATACCTCTATCCCCTTGGTATTTCGAAACATATCTTTTCAATGTCATTTATTTTCATTCACTACTTCAAGCACAGCTCTTTTTAAATCATCTGGGGAATACTTTGTCTGACCTTTGCATTTCCATTTAAACGGCATCTAAAACAATGTATACTCAATTAACCTAAATAATTGCCGTGAAAATGTCATAAATTGTTATAAATTATAAAATAAATAAAACAACATACATTCACTTCATACAGGGAGGTTTGATACGCGTATCAACCCTCCCGACAAAAACTGTATCTAACCTCCCGATCGGCCCGGCTATACTACCGGCCTCTATGTTCTAAATGAAATGTGCTTCAAGCATAAAGTAATGAATTTCCTTAGTTTTTTGTTGTTAAATAGATAAAGCCTTACGTTTGTTATGCAAATACTTACATCGAATAGGTAGAAAACACACTTCAACCTTAAAAACTTTTGTGCGTGACGCTATCGTTCAACTGACACTATTTCAACATTTACAGTCGGCACTGCACGCGGTTACGCATTCTTTGAAATACCGAGGCGGGAAATTTGAACGTGTATCAAGCCTCCCCTTGTATCAACCCTCCCCAGTCTCCCCTATTCCGTCCGCGGGATTCAAATTATGAATTAACTGGTCCGTGACGTCAAAAAGTTTGGCGACCGCTGCTCTAGACCGTCTAAAAACTTATTGGTTACCTTTTTGTTAAATGCTTTTTCTACAGCTTGGGTGGTAGGGTTGCATTTGTTTCTAAACTTTGTATAAGTAGTAGTCTTGTCTGCAGGGCTTAGAGGATGATGGTTTTTGATGTTGTGTCCATGGAACGTTCCATATCTGACATAATTAGGTCAGAAATAGCTTCTGCGTATTGAATCATATTTCTGCCACTAGAACAGGTTGCAAGCTATAGAAACGATGCGCGAAATTTTCTCAACTCATCCTATTTGGCTTATTGTATAGCCATACTAAACCACAATATTCCGGTTGGTCGATAACTTCCACAATGACATAAGACAGATATTAAGATATGGTCTGAGTTATGGTTTTATGTATTGATGAATCTTGTTAAATACTTGCATTTAATTATCTGCTCTATTTGCAATGTGTTCGCAAGAACGGCATAGACAGGACAATTGCACAAATAACGTGATTATAACAGAAATAAATACATTGAAAATTTAATCATTTCATGTTACTTTCCATCCTGTTAGCTCTATGGATTGAACTAAATAATGGATGATTTTTGTGGTAATGCCTGTATTAATTTCACAACTCATGCTGCTCAAAATTCCCACACCTAATTAATTCAATAGCAATAACATTCATAATCTTAAACAAAACGAGTTATTATAGTGCATCCGAAAAATTCGCCTTCTTACAATCCATAATTCCATATTATTATACAGTGTCTCATAGCGGCAATGAAACAGAGCAACTAAAATGCATTTTTTTCAATGCAAAAACCAGCTTAAGTTTGTTTTCGAGAGAAAAATAAACCTTGAATATTTTTCAATCCCCAAGTTCATATCTCATGCGAGTTCGGACCGTTAACTTTAGTATCATAGTATCTTGAATATATTAAGGAGTCCAGTGGTACCTCATTTGAAAGGCCTCTTTTCAAAGTTGTATGACTTTTAGCATTTCTTTAGAAATCTGGTGTGAAATAATTCTTGAATATTTTTCAATCCCCAAGTTTATATCTCATGCGAGGGGAGACCGCTAGTTTTGAAATCTTAAATATATTAAGGAGTGGTACCTCATTTGAAAGGCCTCTCTTCAAATAATGTGTTTAGAATTTTTAAAAGCAAAAAATTGCAAAACTATGAAGTTAATTTTCTGGAGAAATAATCTGGGAAAATTTATTCATCCACAAGTTAAAATCCCGCGCGAGGGTATCAACCACCCTGGAAAACTCAAATCAAATAAGGGGTCGAGCGGTACCTCATTTGAAAGTTTATTATAGCCTCTTCTTAATGCCGTCTAATTTTTGGAATTTTTGATATTCTTTAAAATAACTATTTCAATAGATATTGAAAATGAGCACTGCCGATGGAAGCAGGCGGCAGGAATACAGGTTCTGCTCAAAGCGTTGACGGAAATTTTGTAAAATTTCAGGTATTTCTACAAATTTCAACTTTGTTTTGTACTAGTAGACCTATGTACAAACTATACGATTCCGCTTTTGCTTATCCCAGCAGTTCCCAACTGATGTATCGCGAAAGGTTCATACTCATTAATATAGTATTCTTCCTTCAAAACAGTTATTTTACATATTGATAGATTTACTTAACTGTAATAATATCAAAGCTGTATGAATTTTCACCTGAAATATTGAAGTGGTCTTTGTGTACTTTTATAATTGTGGGTTTTATCACCTGGGAACACTTATTAGTGATATATATATATATATATATATATATATATATATATATATATATATATATATATATATATATATATATATATATATCACTAATAAGTGTTCCCAGGTGATAAAACCCACAATTATAAAAGTACACAAAGACCACTTTAATTTTTCAGGTAAAAATTCATACAGCTTCGATATTATTACAATTAAGTAAATCTATCAATATGTAAAATAACTGTTTTGAAGGAAGAATACTATATTAATGAGTGTGAACCTTTCGCGATACACCAGTTGGGAACCGCTGGGATAAGCGAAAGCGGAATCGTATAGTTTGTACATAGGTCTACTAGTACAAAACAAAGTTGAAATTTGTAGAAATACCTGAAATTTTACAAAATTTCCGTCAACGCTTTGAGCAGAACCTGTATTCCTGCCGCCTGCTTCCATCGGCAGTGCTCATTTTCAATATCTATTGAAATAGTTATTTTAAAGAATATCAAAAATTCCAAAAATTAGACGGCATTAAGAAGAGGCTATAATAAACTTTCAAATGAGGTACCGCTCGACCCCTTATTTGATTTGAGTTTTCCAGGGTGGTTGATACCCTCGCGCGGGATTTTAACTTGTGGATGAATAAATTTTCCCAGATTATTTCTCCAGAAAATTAACTTCATAGTTTTGCAATTTTTTGCTTTTAAAAATTCTAAACACATTATTTGAAGAGAGGCCTTTCAAATGAGGTACCACTCCTTAATATATTTAAGATTTCAAAACTAGCGGTCTCCCCTCGCATGAGATATAAACTTGGGGATTGAAAAATATTCAAGAATTATTTCACACCAGATTTCTAAAGAAATGCTAAAAGTCATACAACTTTGAAAAGAGGCCTTTCAAATGAGGTACCACTGGACTCCTTAATATATTCAAGATACTATGATACTAAAGTTAACGGTCCGAACTCGCATGAGATATGAACTTGGAGATTGAAAAATATTCAAGGTTTATTTTTCTCTCGAAAACAAACTTAAGCTGGTTTTTGCATTGAAAAAAATGCATTTTAGTTGCTCTGTTTCATTGCCGCTATGAGACACTGTATAATAATATGGAATTATGGATTGTAAGAAGGCGAATTTTTCGGATGCACTATAATAACTCGTTTTGTTTAAGATTATGAATGTTATTGCTATTGAATTAATTAGGTGTGGGAATTTTGAGCAGCATGAGTTGTGAAATTAATACAGGCATTACCACAAAAATCATCCATTATTTAGTTCAATCCATAGAGCTAACAGGATGGAAAGTAACATGAAATGATTAAATTTTCAATGTATTTATTTCTGTTATAATCACGTTATTTGTGCAATTGTCCTGTCTATGCCGTTCTTGCGAACACATTGCAAATAGAGCAGATAATTAAATGCAAGTATTTAACAAGATTCATCAATACATAAAACCATAACTCAGACCATATCTTAATATCTGTCTTATGTCATTGTGGAAGTTATCGACCAACCGGAATATTGTGGTTTAGTATGGCTATACAATAAGCCAAATAGGATGAGTTGAGAAAATTTCGCGCATCGTTTCTATAGCTTGCAACCTGTTCTAGTGGCAGAAATATGATTCAATACGCAGAAGCTATTTCTGACCTAATTATGTCAGATATGGAACGTTCCATGGACACAACATCAAAAACCATCATCCTCTAAGCCCTGCAGACAAGACTACTACTTATACAAAGTTTAGAAACAAATGCAACCCTACCACCCAAGCTGTAGAAAAAGCATTTAACAAAAAGGTAACCAATAAGTTTTTAGACGGTCTAGAGAGGCGGTCGCCAAACTTTTTGACGTCACGGACCAGTTAATTCATAATTTGAATCCCGCGGACCACTAATATGATTTTTTAATTGTTAAATATATTTATAAAAAAAAAATTGTTACCAGAGAACACATAAAATGTACCTAGTTAATAAAATGAAACTATTGATAGTAATCAAGTAATGAAAGCTTTATTAATAAACCATAATAAAATAAACAAAAATTGTACAAACAAAACAATTAAAAGATGGTTTAAATATACCAAACTTTAAGCGTTATACATTCCTAGTGTGATGGATGTTCCTGCTTACTTGAAATAAGATTATGGATATTTGGATCCAATGTTGTTACTGCAAGACGGAGAACTGCATTTATTTCAAGCCGAGATCGGTACCGTGTTTTGATGACTGTGACAGATGAAAAGGCCTTTTCACATAAATAAGTTGTGGAGAATTGAATCAGAATTTTCATCGCCTGTTCACTAAGCAAAGGGTATTCACTTTTTATGAGAAGCCAAAACTGAAGTCTTGATAAGGATGAATGAAATTTAAATTTGAGAGTTTCGTCGGATGAAAGGTCGATGAGGCTTTCTTTTAGATGCATTCTTAACTTACTATCCTGAATGTTCGCTGCAAACGGATCTATTATCCACATATTACCATGTCTGGGATCTTCATTCTTTGGGTAATAACGAGCAAAGTATTCTGTAAGTGATTCCAAGTGCTTTTTAACTAGGGTTACCACTTGCTGGTTAACATCACTATCGTTCATGTATTCATCAAAATTAGAAAACATTTTCAGATCGTCTTCAACCAACCGCGTTTGCCACAGTAATATTTTCTTTTGAAACGCATCCATTTTACTTCGTAGTGTGAACACGTCCTTAAGTTGTCCTTGCAAAGATATGTTTAGTTCATTTAACAGGGAAAAAATATCTGTATGCAAGCTTTGCTAACCATTCATTGTCAAACAAGCGTTTTTGCAATTTCGGATTATTAACCCTCTTTGAGTGACAATCCCCAAATTTTTGGGGAATTGAATCATGTTTTAATGCATCTTAAAACATAACTTAACATGATGAGTAAGTATAGTCCACATTTTTCTGCGGACCAGCGAAATTTTCTCGCGGACCACCACTTTGGCAACCGCTGGTCTAGATTTTAGGTAGTTCACATCCTATTTGGTCAATGGCAAAGGTTAAAAGCAACAATATTTGTCACTCTACGTTTCCGACACCTCGAAAACAATGAGTCGCTGGCGTCTGGCTCAAGAAAAAGCGGAATTTTTTGAAGCCATGTTTACTGAAAATTCTCGTTTAGAAGCGGGTTAGAAGGTACTTCTGGGTTCAAGTTCCAATGGCTGAATGGAAGTTTCGCACATGAAACATCTGTCGCATATGAAACAACGATATTTCAGCCAATGGATCCTGATGGAATTCCAGCTACTGTTTTGAAGAATTGAACTACCGCGCTTTCACTGCTATTCTGTCAGCGATTCCAGCATAGGATATTTTCATCTACCTGAAAATCGCCCAATTGCCGTACTACACGTATAATCCAAAGTTTTTAAAAACGCTCATAGCTATGGACTTACTGTATCTATTTGACTTTAAAACCGAGCTTTGAGACTAATAGACGGCATTAACCTCTCACGTTCATGCACTCGAACATAGGAAGAATATTGGCGACTTATATATTATAGCAAGTGTTCTGCTACTATTGCGTCCATTATTCCACTAAGAACACAATTCAATGGCCACGCAAGATATACGAAGATAATACAATTTGCTGTGAACATCTGAACATCGATCTATATAAAAGCGATTCTGAACTAAAACGAAAGCCCATGAAACGCTGAACTTGTATGAGTGTATATGACTTGCAGTAGTTCAAATCCAGCATAAACCGCCATTTATTGACATAACCTCATATCGCTTGAGAAGCCTTATAAGCTTTCGCTTTTCCTCAGAGTTTCTCACAAAGTGATAGAGTAGATCACCCAAGCACACAGCCAAGTTGAATTATGCACATACAACTCCATCAATAGTATAGCTATTGACAGATTTGAACCTCATAGTTTATTTGTTAAAGAGAAGGAGGCGACGTATTATTGATAATAAAATACATTTCTTCGAACCCACATAATGTAAAATTTGAATAGATACCTCTTGAAATTACACTTTTCAAAGATGTCAATGCGAATTTTATCTGTTTCATTCTATAGATTAAACGTAATCAACATCTTATTCGCAACTCAGTTATGACATTGCATTAATGTTAAAGGAAATTTGCAAATTGCATACGCTTTATAACAGTTTAGAATATTCATTATTATATAAAAAAATTCATTACATAAAGTGAACAAGGAAAATTCTTCAATAATTTAAAAAATTATCAAACAACTTTCATATATAAAATATATCAAAAAAAGATATCAAATGCAATAAACGATAATATGTTATATTGAAATTTATTAATTCCATTTGACGTGAGAAAAAAACGCGTTTGCAGCAGACCTAGGTTACTAAGGTCCTATTCTTGGTTTCTAAGATACAAATACTTAATTTCTAAGATGAAAATTCTTAACTTCCAATATAGAGGGGCAGAAGAAATGCACAAAGGTTAAAAAAAAGCAAAAACGCATGAATTTTCTACATTAACCCTTTGAAACCCCAAAATGGCACCTCCCCAACAACATCTGAATTAACCTACAAACTTTCAACCATCTAACTCTGAAGCGGGGTTTGGGGACGTGTAACACCGCCGAATATCGTTGCATCCTTAAAAATCGCCTAGAAGGCTGCATTTTTATTTCCGTTCAACCACATTTCTGCCACTACTTTTTCCAAAGTTAAAAGTTGCCAAAATTTCGACTGAATTCACCCAAATTTCAGCTCATTTTGTCTAATGTGGAGAACCAAAAATCTAATGAAATATATGTATATGTATATATATATATATATATATATATATATATATATATATATATATATGTATATGTATATATATATATATATATATATATATATATATATATATATATATATATATATATATATATATATATATATATATATATATATATATATATATATATATATATATAGAGAAAATTTATCGCGGGGAAATAGTATATGAAACAAGCAGAATTATCGGTCTAGCCCGCATATGTCGAAGCAGCCGTTGACACGTGTTTCGGACTCTTTGGTCCTCATCAGAACGGCGTAGCCAAGTATGCGATGGAAAACCTGGAATTGAAACAGCAACAACAAGCAGAATCCACTGCTTCGGAAGACAATCACACATTTGTGGTACATTGTTCGAACTCTCCGGTTTGGGAGATCTGGTCAAACTCTGACCACGGAGGCGATTAATGCCATCCGCGAGATCCTGGACCGTGGAAATAACTACAAAGAGGAAATAGTATATGAAACAAGCAGAATTATCGGTCCGAAACACGTGTCAACGGCTGCTTGTTTCATATATATATATATATATATATATATATATATATATATATATATATATATATATATATATATATATATATATTTATATATATATATATATATATATATATATATATATATATATATATGTACATATATATATATATATATATATATATATATATATATATATATATATATATATATATATATATATATATATATATATATATATATATATATATATATATATAGAATGAAATCTTCACAGTAGACTCCTGACGAAATATTGAGTAGCTAGGAAAAGTAGAGTTTTCTTTTATATATAACAGACCGCACACCCGATAAACCTCCTTACTATTATATAATATATATATATATATATATATATATATATATATATATATATATATATATATATATATATATATATAAAGCAAAAATCGCATACAGAGGGTGCAGAATGCTTGCTTAAGGTTTGTTTGTGGTTTGCGCGAATTTGATCACATTTCACATCTATATAAAGATCTTGGTTGGTTGAAGATGAATGAACGAAGAATTCTGCATCTTTCCTGTAATTTAATGAAAATTTTGAGCAATCCTTGTTCACCCAATTCTATTAAAGAGCGTTTAATATTTCGGCGTGCCATACATAATGTTAATATTAGAAATGTGAAAAAGTTGACTATGCCGCTGCATACCACTGCAATTTTCAAACGATCCTTTTCATATAATGCTGTAAAGCAGTATAATTTAATACCGGAGAGTTATCTTACTTCAAGCCCTACAAGTTTCAAACGAAATTACAAGACCCATTTATTCAATCGGAATAACTAAGCGAATAAAATGTAGTGAAATATTTTAAAATATTTGATATGTTTATATTATTAAATATTTTTTTAAATAAATTGATCGTGTAATATTTATAATAATTAAATAATAGTGTAGTAATTTGAATAGAGTTGTATGATTTTTATATTTAGTTTATGGCAGACAAATGTATATCTAAAACTATTATTTCATAGTTTTCGTTTGGTTCAGTTGAGTAGCTTTAAGCTAGACATGCGCTTCGCATATATATAAATGTGTTTCACTGTTGACTTTCGATAAAGCACAATAGTTTAATATGTTCGAGAAAAATACGACTGAAAATTGTTTACGAGTATTTTATACACCGTATTCGTCTCAGCAACTGTAATAGGCAAGGATTCAAACGCAGACATCAATAATAAACGTTCCAACATTTGAAACGATTTGAATTCAGGCATTAGTAAGTGCTTTCAGATAGCTTCCGATCCTCTTCGATTCGTTCGTGGGTTACGGAGAGAGTTCGACACATACGCAGATAGAGAATGGAACTCAAGTTTACACAGCGACGTTCATTTATCATCGCCGTAAAAACGGCGGATAACCAATCGATTTCCCTAACATTGTAAAAATTGTAAAACCCCATCCATCATCTGGCGTCCATTTATCCGCGCTGGCGTCGAGACGGATACGCTGTTCGTAGTGCGCGCCCACCCTTTTTCCGCAAACCGATGATGATCGCGTAACCATTATTCAAAACGCCGAGCCACCGTCGTTCTGCTAGACATAATAGAACATGCGAATCGAATTTCAGCCGCATTATCGGAAAACTCCCCGCTTGATGTGGGAGAATATCAAAAAAATCGAGGAGATTGATGGGTTAGACGCGCTGGGGACAGGTCAGTGCCGCAGAAGAGTCGTATAATTTGTGGCAATGAAAAATTACTTAATAGAGGCTCAAGGGCGCACCCAGGATTAAATTTTGGGGTGGGAGGTGGTTAGGTGAGCAACATGTGACATTGAAGTAAGAAATTAAATAATTTCTTCATTAAATATAAAGTTACAAACATATGGAACAAAACATTCATTTACCTATTGTACAAAATTCACTAAATCAAAATGTAAAATTGATGTAAGAAACAAAATATACTCCTTAAATTTAAACATAAAACGCCCATCCTGTATCCGGTACATCAGAATAGATCTCATGGATGAGCGATAATGACAGGTGGGCTTATTTTATATTAGTAGATGAATCTCAATTTTTTTTTGTAACTATTATAAATCTCGGTGGGGCTGCAGTCAGGGCTTGCTACACACAGCAAATTATCATTCAATTTGAAGGTTTATTAAGACTACGTTCATTAAAATCAAGTTGCCCAAAACAAAGCAAAAATTTGACGTTTTGTATTATTGAATATGCTTATTGTTTTCCACTAATTATATATATAATTTTTTGTTTGTTTTGTTTTTTTCATTAGTAAATATTGAATTTTTGGCAATAATTAGCATAGATTGGTACCATCAATAACATTATAATATTAACAAGTATTAAGATACACATTTTAAAATTATAAAGATCAAACACAAGAAATATATAATTAGTCGCGTCAATGAAGATGTAAAACAGGCAAACTTCGAAAGTCCTCAGGAAGAGCCCCGATTTTGATAATTTTTTTTTAATTTCTGTTTTTTGATATTATTGAAAATCAGAAATCTTCCAGAGGGGGAAACTAATTATTTTTGTTGTTCAAACAAAATGTATGTAATTTATATAAGAAAATAAATTTTCAGCTTCATTATTTTTCAATTATTTATTATTTATTATTGAATATTAGAATAATTTATTATTTATGATTGGATAAAAGAATAACTCATTATTAATTATTGAATATTAGAATAATTTAGCTTAATTTTTTTCATTAGCTCTAAAAAAATAACACTACACAAGTAATTTTGTCAATTTCTGTTTTTATTTTAAAAGAAGAACATTTAATTTTTACAATTAATTTGCTTGAAAAATTAATCTCCATCGTGGTGGGTTGCAGTCACTTCCACTGCATACAATGCAGACGAGTGATCAATGCAAACAACTTTTCTGCAGCCACACGCTGAACCGCATCCCGTTTTGCAAGAGCAAAATGTAAATTTTGAAACGTTCTTTGGAGCTGCAGGTTGTGTCATTGTAATTGGTTTTAAGTAATGATCTATTTGCCAACGCCAATCTTCGGGAGGTATTGAAGCATTATTTGCAATGTTGAACTTGAAGGTAAATTCTTTTTATATGTTGTTTTGCTGCATCCTCTGATGGAGGTAACGAGCTGAGTACGCTCTTGTTTTGAAGCTAATGTTATAAAACGCTTGTATCGCAGTTCATTCAAGCTTTTGGCAGTTTTAGCACCATACATGGTGAGAATATAATAAATACCTCCATCAAAAAGTATTTCTTCACGTTGTTCTTGAACCATGAAAGTTTCAGCTACTGCACGTTATTTCTGATCACTATTAAAAATTTTGATGAAACTATTTTTTCATTTATTATAGAAAGCAGTTGTTCTATCACATCCAGTGAATGCATGAAGGAAAAAGAGATGATTTTTGGTAATATTTGGATATTTTATTAACATGGTTTCTGTAGAGTAAACTCGTTGTAAGACATTATTTTTGACTGGTTTCAAGAAAAATATTTCTTCTCAACTATCAAGAGCTGATTGTACAATTAAACGATCTGCATAATTTTTTGCTTGACTCCACTCAATATTATTTTCGGACAACTTTTTGCAGAGAAGATTGCAAAACCTATTTTTATTTGTGCTGTTTCCTGAAAAATTCTCTTTAGTTGTTTTAGGAGGCATGTTTTCTTCAAAAAAATAATTGATTGAAGTATTACTTTCATATCTACGATTTCTCTCAGACGCTTTAGTTCCATTATTATTGTATCCATCAAAAACAACTTTAACGTTGGTACCATATTCATTACGTGAATATCTGATATACTGTTGAAAAATATCAATAAACTTTGTATTTTTTTCCCATTTCAATCTGTGAAGTAACATACCACCATCGATAATGTGAAAAAATTTTGTAACACCATCACATCATTAACATCCGTTTAAATGATGCTAAACGAGGCTAAGGGGGAGGCTAAGGCCCACAGAGGGCTGTAAGGCCATGGATGGATGGATGGATTAACATCCGTTTCTCATTGTTCAAAAATATCGTATAGAGTTGATTTCATCGTTTTCCTTAGTCCAACATTAATTGTTTCCAAAGAAAACCGCGCAAAACTTATTTTTTTATATAAATGGCATCTTAGTGGGGTCGGTTAACTCAAAATTCTATCAAAATATTTCACGTCTGGCACCCACTGCGCTCCTTTGGATTCAGATAGTACATGGGTAGACGCGTTAAAAAAGACCGGGACACAAATTTTTTGGGCCCTCTAGTGGCGTTGATGATGTAATCAATATGGCCGCCATAGTTTTGTAACACACTTTTAAATTTCCCTGTATAACTCGGATTTTTGTTCGTATATTAACCGATATTATCAATGATTATTAATGAGGAGAAAATGCGCTTTTCAACGGTATAAGTGACATAATTGTCAGGTTTGTAATTATAGAAATAATTCTAACATAATTATTTTTTTTTAATTAAATTTTGGTTTTTGTCGAAACATTTTGCTAAATATCTCGAAACCTGTTGAAAATAGCTAAAAATTGGTAACATGTTCTTTGTTTATCAATAAATTAGCTTTCGAACGGTGTATCTGACTTTTATTTTATAACAAACAGTTACTGAAAATACGCCAAAACAGTGTAGCATTGCACAGTTATGGTAGCAATGTAATTTATATGACTTCAGTAAAGGGAGCGGCTTTATGACTGTTTAAGTAGGGAATGTAATTATTTTAATTTT
>JARQZK010002389.1:52500-69098 GCA_030704885.1 Cynegetis impunctata | reverse complement strand
CTAGGACATTTATTTGAAACTAATTAATCAAACCTCCTAGCGGAGCTGGTTATACGAGTTCACGAAACAGCGAAATGCCTTCATATACCTTAGGATGGTGTATGTTAGAAACATTAAGTTGTTTACTTAATGACTCTAACATACACCATCCTAAGGTATATGGAGGCATTTCGATGTTTCGTGAACTCGTATAACCAGCTCCGCTAGGAGGTTTGTTTAATTAGTTTCAAGTAAATGTCCTAGTCCACTTCATTATATATATATATATATATATATATATATATATATATATATATATATATATATATATATATATATATATATATATGTACAGGATGTTTCCTTATTGAATATCAATATTTATGAGGGTGATTTTTGGGCCCATTTTAAGAAAAAAACATGTCCTAAATATCCTAAACGTCTTACCTTTTGAGATACAGGGTGGTAAAGTTTTCAAAAATGAATCATTTATTAATAATATCTACAATCAGTGGCAAACCACTGACTTCTCTTAAAATAAAATAAAATGAAATCAGTATTCAATTATGAGCAAATTTGATCTCCTGATTTTTTTTGGGCCGACGTACGGGTTTCATCTAAAAAAATAAAATCTGCGTATGTCTCCAAGGTGATATTGTCATATGTATGAAACGATATTGTTATGATCATGCAGAGAAACGGTTTTTATTTTTTTAAGCGAAAACCGTGCATCGGATTGAAAAAAGTAAGGTGATCAACTTTAGTGAGAAATGATTGGGAATTCCAAAAATAAGTTTTATTTCAGGAAAAATTTGTGACGTACCATTAATGTCTGCCAAAATAGGCAGGTCAAATTACGTACGAACGCCACTGGTGAAAAAAAAAAGTGATACATAAAAAAAATGCCTCTTGATTCATAGTACATGTATGACAAATTTCATTGAAATATCTGAAGTGATATTTTAGATGTTAATAATAAATGATTTATTTTAGAAAACTTTACCACCCTCTATCTCAAAAGGTAAGACGTTTAGGACATATGTACGTATGAAGTTTTTTTCTTAAAATGAGCTCAAAAATCACCCCCACAAATATTGACATTCAATTAGGAAACATCCTCTGTATATATATATATATATATATATATATATATATATATATATATATATATATATATATATATATATATATATATATATCATATATTCCAAGAGATATCAATTATTGGTATAACAGGTTTATTTCAAACATTACATTTTAAAATTAAAATTCATAGGACGTTTCAATGGAGTTTCCATCTTCATTAGAGGAATGTTCGTTGGTAGTTGTCACAATATTATGAGTATTGTGACAACTACCGACGAACATTGCTGATGAAGATGGAAACTCCATTGAAACGTCCTATGAATTTTAATTTTAAAATGTAATGTTTGAAATAAACCTGTTATACCAATAATTGATATCTCTTGGAATGAAAACGATAAACAGGTAAAAATCAAGAACTTAAATATATTATATATATATATATATATATATATATATATATATATATATATATATATATTTATTCATTTATTTATTTATTTATTCGAATTGTTGTTGCCCGTGAACTATTTCTAATCTCTTGATAATTATTAGCAATAACAGGCTTGTTGAATCTTGAAAAACTCGATTTGATTAAAAAGTTGACGTTTCGCCACGACATTCGTGGCTTTATCAAAACTATAACGTCAACTTTTTAATAAAATCGAGTATTTTAAGATTCAACCATCCTGTTATTCACAATAATTATCACGAGAATATATAAAAATATATATATATATATATATATATATATATATATATATATATATATATATATATATATTTATATATCAGACATGAAAAATTTTTCGAAAATCGTGTTCTAGGTGGTCTAAAACGGATAGAAAAACTACTTCCGCACCTGACTGCTTTCCTTCGATACACTGCAATAGTATATATTTTATGGTATAAAATACGGCAAAAAAACCTTCCGGCTGTCATGCTCAAGAAATTACAAATGGTCACTTTGAAAATAGAACGATTGAAATTTATTTTCAAATTGGGTTCGAATCAGTGCATTATCAGTTCTTGTCAGTAATTTGTCACCAATGTCTTCTTATTATGTGTTCACCTAAATTCCACACAACCTACGCTCTGTTCTGATACAAATTAATTACAGGTGAATATTCCGAAAGGAATATAAACGCAATCATAGCAGTAGCGAAAGTACCGCATTCACCCGAACCCACTCAGCAATTTAGCCACTAATTTAAACGCACGGTACAGTTACACAGGTGGGCTGAAACTTCGTTCATCCCAGTGGTGGCACGTTACTGATCTCACATTGAGGTTTGCAACTGAATCTAATGCTTGTTTTTTTCAGCACAAAAAATTGATCTTCATAACTTATTTGATAGCTTCAATTAGACGTAAGTGAATTTGATGTATGTTATTGCATAATAGCAAAATTGATTAATTGTTGAATATAGAAACATTTCACAATCATGATTATATGACTATCTCTATCTGACTGTTTCATTTTTTTTCGCTCGAAAGAATTCTATGATAAAAATGAGAAGTATATCATTTTTGCTATCAAATTTTGCTATGTAATTTCAGTTGAGGTGAACTTCAGTATCATTATCTACACATTTTTCTTTTTTGATATTACTGGTAAGATCTTATGAATATTCTGAATTTTTCGGTCACTACAAAAATTTTGGTACAAGGAGTATTACTCTTTTCCTAAAACTATATAAATCTAAAAATCGGAAAAAGATTAGGCAGAATTTCTGAACAACCCACGTCGAATATCAAACTATCATACTATATATATATATATATATATATATATATATATATATATATATATATATATATATATATATATATTTCAACATCATCTGACCGATCATCGCCAAATTTGGCAAATGAAAGAAGTATTTTTTCTGGCTTTCATATGATATATACATAGATATATATATATATATATATATATATATATATATATATATATATGTATATTATATATATATATATATATGTATATATATATATATATATATATATATATATATATATATATATATATATATATATATATATATATATATATATATATATATATATATATATAATATATATATATATATATATATATATATATATATATATATATATAATTATATATATATATATATATATATATATATATATATAAATTTGAGCCGAGCTAATGAAACATATGTTAAACTTCCTCCTATTTGATTGAATGACGTGTTTCGGTACACTCGTTTATCTTCAGATATAAATGCTAATTATTCGGCATATTTTGTATTCGAAGATGATACCCAGAGCATATCGAAAAGCGTCAGACTTATTAAATTTAACTAGTCAAGATTTGATATAAGTTTTACTCATATATTTTTTATTATATCTGGACATAAATTTGAAAAATTATGTTACATTCTGAGAGCTATTCCTCATTAGATTAAAAGCAGTTAATTTTTATCAGAATCTTTTTTACTCGATTGAGCTGCGACACTGTGTGCTCAAAACGATTCATGTTGGCGTTAGGTAGGTTCGGACAACGCGGCATGCACTTTCGTTGCGTAACAGTATTTTTATCATTCTGATATGTATTTGGAACACCTCTATCCGCACCGAAGACCTGCATAAATTGCAGTTAATTGATTTATTTTATATAGCGAGAACGCGGCCTCGGATGGTCACCTGCTGTTGTGTTGGTTATCATTACGAATATTTTTATGGCACTTACGGCATTACGCGTTTGGTTCCACTGTCAGAGATATAGTAAAAATTAAGTAATGAAATGTATTCAATCTATATTTATAAGATGATAGTCAAGAAATATAAAAATAAATTGATACAAGAGAACAACATAAAATTTTTATTAGGTTGACAGTATGTATAAAATATCTTGAACTTTCTCATTATTTCGAAGAATTACGTAATTGATTATCCAAATCATCATTAATTCGAATATAAATCAGAAAAATTGCTCTTACGGAAAGCAGGTGTTGCCTTGGGTTATTGAAACCATTTTCACTTCTTTTAAGGTTTTGAAAAGCTGGTCGGACGGATGGTAATACCGTACAAATAGAGTTTGAATATATTTATACTCTAACTTCAGATTTTCAAAATAACAGCATCAAATTCTTTATAAGATATAAATTATGTTACTATTCCATAATATTTGAAACTTTTTCCAAATTGAATGTCGGCATTATTATGTATTCAAATTTTAATTAGAAAAACTGTAGTGACTGAAACACCTCAATTTTATCAAGTTAATTGGTTTACTTATCAGGAAACATTGCTAGCAATCAAATTTTCCTTGATTTGTTATAAATGAAAAGATCTTAAAAAAGCATAGGAGAAATTTTTTGGAATCCAATTTCTCATGCAATGTAATATGCATATTTAATGGGCCGATATCTATAGAATTGTAATATTTTATTCACTTCAATTGATAGCTAATCAAACAAGACTCTGAGATGATTTTTTCAGATCTGTTAACTATTTCCGAGAAAAGTGAAACATGACCTATTCTCACTCATAGTCATAAATCACATTAATACATTCACAAAACATTGCAAGATATCCATATATCACTCATACAATCATAAAAGAACGAATTCATAAGCTATACAAAGCTTCAGAACAATCAAACATACAAATTAATGAAAAAAATATATTTCATGGTAGTTCATATTTAAATGGAAATTAATAAGTAAATCAGTTGTCTAAAAAACACAAACACAACAAAAGTTTGTCGTTTTGGGACAAGTATTTCACTTATAACTTTTCATTTATTTATTTATATTAATATATATATATATATATATATATATATATATATATATATATATATATATATATAATATATATATATATATATATATATATATAATATATATATATATATAATATATATATATATATATATATATATATATATATATATATTGATACACTATATATATATATATATATATATATATATATAATATTATATATATATGTATATATATATATATATACATACATATATAATTAATATATATTATATATATATATATATATATATATATATATATATAGTGGTGGCTGGTGAAGGAGGACTCTGGGACTCCGCGCTCCCCCAAGAGTTCTAGAAAAAGTTGTATTTTTTGAATTTTTACAGAAGAATATATAATTATATATAATTTTGAACTAGTTACTGTAAAACTTGAACATATTTTGAAAATCTAAACGAATCCATTCAATATTAGCTTCACGCTCCACCGTATTTTACTATATTATTATATATTCCAATTCCAATCCAACTGCAACCAACAATACATTTCTTCGATGAGCGCGGACTTTTCAGCCAGAGTCCATATCCCATACTTATTACCCAATAACGTTGCGCGCCCTTCAAGTCGAGATGTCGCAATCCTTGATGGGTGGGCTAAAGGGGAAAGACTGCCTGGGACTCGACTTGTCTGAGCCATTCACCTGTTTCTGTTATATGTTAGTCAATTCGATTAACTGCTGTTATCGCGTTCGTGTGTTCGGGCTGTGTTGTTTTTTTTGCCGATTTTATAAACAAAATCAGAAGGGGGGTTGACAAAAATTGTGTTTAGCAAATTGAGTTTGGAGTAAAAGCTAGATTAAAAAAGAAGACCTCTGACGCCAGTGTTGAATAAAATTCAGGAACAGAAAGGGTGCTGGGTTTTTGGCTCAAATTTGACGAAAACATTTACAAGACTCCGTGGTTGCGTAAAAGTGATGAAAGTAATACTTCTTTTGTTTTGTTTTTTTTTCAATATTTAGTGGCGATGAAAATTGGACAAAAGTAGGAGTTCGTGATCCTAAACATTTGGCAGGCAAGCCGAGTTAAAAAAAATTAAAATTCAAATATATATATATATATATATATATATATATATATATATATATATATATATATATATATATATATATATATATATATATATATATTTATATATATATATATATATATATAATATATATATATATATATATATATATATATATATATATTAGGTATATAATATACAGAAGCTCTGTTTTATCAGTTGTTACATCAACATGACAAATGTTTATCCCATCCTTTAAACAATTGCGTTTAAATACGCACTGAATAGTAATTTTTAAGATCATGATTCGACATAAAACTTCAACGCCTAAAAATTTCCGGGTAGCAAATAAATGACGGTGAAACGTTGTTATCAAATTCCTAAAACTCTTCTTTACAATTCTTATTATATCATTTGTAGATATAAGGAATCTGCCATTAAATTTCGTGAACCACCTGCTTTATGTCTTTGACTTCGAGAAGCAACTTATCAAATCTCATGCATACACCTGGACATGCCGAACTGGGGCGACGTCAGATGCCACACCGAATGCATCTCCTGCGAGAAGTTAATCCTCCGATGAATATGGAGATTAGGTCTAATCGGTAACAGATCTGGGAGTTCCACTTACGAGGCCGACAGAGCAGCATCAGCCGGCTAGTCGCCTGTGCATGGGCTTGCCCACGTTCAGAAATACCTTACCTACATGTGTGTTCTTCGGAACGGCTCCGATCAGTTCCCACGAATTATTTGCAAATTGACGATTTTTCTAGATCTGTATGCAGGCGCCTTCGTGATGGGCTTTTCCATTTCTATTAAGTGGTTTGAATCCTTGTACTTTCCTTCTTGAAATTTTATGTTCCAATGTAAAAGGTACTGAGAGATCTGCTAATTCCAAATACTGAAACTACGTGGCAGATTTCTGTTCTTTGAATATCAACCCTTTCAGCATATCGATAGTAATGTTTCGAGGCTCTCGAATTCACTTACACATTTCAATATTTATTCAGTTGTTACACAAGCACATTGACTCTTTTTGTCGATGCCTTCGAAGGTATAACGGAAACTTATTCATCAACAAAAACTTTCAAAGTACAAGTTACTTGTACCTGTTATATGTGTTAAAATACCATACTTAAATGTTCGTTGTAGTTATATTTTAATTAGAGATTATTAGGCTCTAAAGATACTGAAGAAGGAGACACGTCTCCGAAACGTTTATGATTACATTTATCATTATCAATTTTTGTATATTTATTAACACCTACACTGCCAATCCAAAAACCCAGATATATATATATATATATATATATATATATATATATATATATATATATATATTTATTCGAATTGTTGTTGCCTGTGATTTATTTTTAATCTCTTGATAATTATTAGCAATAACAGGCTGGTTGAATCTTAAAAAACTCGATTTAATTAATCAGTTGACGTTTCATTACGATATTGGTAATTTGAAATTTCTTTGACATTTATTGATTCGAAAAAATTTTTGAAAAGACAAGGCTGCTTTGTCTTGCTAATTATTTATTATATGCTATTTCAGTCTAATATTAACATTCAAAATAGTTATCATTAGATGGTAAGGGAAACCAAAGAAAACCTTTACCTACGTAATGTTTGAAAATAAAAATAATAGGGTACTATTTATCTAACAACAAAGAAATTAGTCATGGGAAAACATTTAAAGATGTGGAGTAGAATTATCGGTATAGAACGTTTATATGGAAGCAGCCGTTGACACGTGTTTCGGACTCTTTGGTCCTCATCAGAACGGCGTAGCTAAGTATTGGATTGAAAATTTGGAGATGAAAATAGTTTAATAAATAAAATCCTCTGTTATGGAAGAAAATCACTTATTTGTGGTTTATTGTTTGAACTCTCCGGTATGGGAGATTTGGTCAAACTTTGCCAGTGAAACGTCAATTTATTAATTAAATCGAGTTTGTTAAGATTCAACCAGCCTGTTATTGCTAATAATTATCAAGAGATTATATATATATATGTATACATATATATATATATATATATATATATATATATATATATATATATATATATATATAGGGTTGCCATCCGTCCGGGTTTCCCCGGATTTGTCCTAGTTTAGGGGGCGTCCAGGGGTCGTCCGGCCGGGGTTTTCAAAATATGTCCGGGTAAAACCCGGACAAATTTTGTGTCCGGATGTGTGAAGCTTGAGTGTCAGTGACGGAGATGAGCTATTGAATGCAAACCAGTTGTGGCCGATTTTTTTCGAAACATCTGTATTCTAAGCTGCTCAAAATTGCATCGCTAGGGTCGCAGTAATGGAGGAAGGAAAGAAACTTGCTAAATACACATAAGCTTTCTTCTCTGATCAAAATAAAGTCTAATTTTAAAGGCTTAAGTTGCTCGACTTTTACAAATTCATGATGAAAAATTAAGACATTTTGGGAAAAATTCCAAGTTGAATTAGTAAAAAGAACTTGATCTCATTAAAATTAAACCTTGTTACTTACTTATGATTTATAGTTAATAAATAATTTAGACTTTAGGGTACCTAACCTATCTAACCGAACTAGATGACCTATTCTATAATTTGCTATTACAATGTAGAATCTAGTCTGTTTGATTTTTGATCTACCAAAAATTATCGTAATTTTTTTATTTGATGATACCAAAAAAAAGAGAAAACTGTAAACTGTGTATAATAGAATTTTATTTGTTTATTGTTGTTCTGTTTATATGGCAAACAAGCGGTTTAAAGTTTAAATAAATTAA
This sequence comes from Cynegetis impunctata, assembly GCA_030704885.1. Taxonomy (NCBI): domain Eukaryota; kingdom Metazoa; phylum Arthropoda; class Insecta; order Coleoptera; family Coccinellidae; genus Cynegetis; species Cynegetis impunctata. The sequence continues at coordinate 60,435 of JARQZK010002389.1, read as the reverse complement.
TAAATTAAAATATAAATGTTTTATTTTATTCAAAAAAAATTTTTACGGGGTGTCCGGGGAAAAACAAAATTTCACAAGAAATGTCCGGGGTTTTTAAAATGTTTGTCCGGCATCGGTAATTTAGGTGATGGCAACCCTATATTATATATATATATATATATATATATATATATATATATATATATATATATAAACATATGGTAATCAAGGTTTCCGCTGTGATGCTATCAACATTATAAATAATGGTAAACGAATGCAAATTGAGTGATGAGAGTCGCCCTGAGCATCTTCTCAAAAAATGTAAATATTTCAGTAAAGTGGAACAATTCGTATCGCACGTTTTTGGAACGCCTCATATTTAACCCTCTGGCTATAACGTTATTCAAGATTGTTAATAAATTTAAAGGTTATTCTGTTCAAGAATGCAATTTTTGTCGATATTGGTGAATATTCATTAAAAACAATTTACAGATATTGAGGTTGCGCAAATTTAAAATTTGAATTCCTTTTACTCACAATATTCACTACAACTCGAACTGCAAACTCAAACAAATGAGAGCATTCGCTAAAAACTATTAGACGTCATTAGGTATACTTATATACGTTAAAATAGCATTGAAAGAAGCAAGCGTCAAAAAGTTGCAGAGGTATCTAGTTTTCGTGCTAATATCCAATGCTCTTGAAGCTGAGAGACATGAAATTATGATTTATATTTGCCTTCACTATTGTACTGTACTAGCTAAATAGTTGAATGAAATCCAATTCTACAGAAACCATTTAACGATCTTTGAAAACTCTTGTATTGTACATGGAATCCGAATGTATTATTTCGAAGAACGAAAAGAGAAAATGGACCTTAAACAACCGTTAGAGCCAGTGTAGGTACTTTGGCCCTCGTTCAGAAAATCATACTTCTAGTATTGAAGACTTCCAACAGTTAGCCAATATAATCTGATGACAGCATTTTGAAACATTGTTTTTGAAATATAGAGTAGAAATTCGATACATGAAGCTTATTTAGAAAATATATTCGTTATTATTCTGGAATATGTATTCATAGAGTTATATTAGGAAATAGTTTTGCAAACATTTGTAGAGAATATAATTAATATGAATGTGTTCCAGGTAGAGTATACCCACGTTGACTTGAGAATCAGCTCATTTGAAATAGAAATTATTCCTTATATGCTACCTAGTAGGAATAACACATAAGAACAAACAGTACATGAATATCCATCTTTAGGGATATACATAAGTTGACCAAAATATGATGATATCAATAAATAATAAAAAATGTAATCATTAGATTACAAGCAGCATTTCAAAAATTCGGAGAAGTATTTGAATGTACCTATATTTGCCTAAAACTTAAAATTCGTAACCCATTCGTATTGTCCGTTATACCATACTGGACTGAAACTTCAACTATTTCATCTGAGCAAGAAAACGTTTATAAACGACACCTTACCCAGGATAAATAGCATCATTAATGTCTTTGGACGTATAGGTAGATTGAATAGGAATAAGATACATCCCGTTTATGAAAGATGAAAGCTTCACCGACTTATTGAGTGATATCCCATGCTGTTAAATAAAGCAGAGGAATCCCACTCATGCGCTAGATTGATGATCTCAAGTGGATAAATGATAACTAGATACAAACGGAATAGGGATGAATGAGCAGAGAATTCAATCAGAAAATTCAAAGAAATGATGAAGAGTTTTCATTATTCAGTTGATCTATATATCAACACGAAAACTTCTTACCATTTTTCAAACAAACTGCACACACGTAGAGATGTGAGTCACTTTCAAAGTTTATATAGAGAAGGAACAAGGAAAGCCAAAATTTATATATAATATAAATAAAATTATATAAAATTAAATTCCTGAAAAACAGATTTCGTCGAAAGGCCTCGAACTCCCGATTTTACAAAATCATTGTTGTTTTAATAACATATAATAAAGAAAACTTTCTACCCATTTTTGAGTATTTTGTAACAATGAAGGAGTGTGAGATAAAGCAAAGTTGAAGCCACTAGAAGAAGTACAAAAACCTTGAATCTATATATAATATATATTGATAATACATTAAATTATTTACTATTATTCTTACACGCTCTCACCTGAGGCAATAGAACAAAATTCGATATTCAAGGAATAATTGATTTTGTATCAAATTGCAAGAGACCAGATGAGAGAAAGAACGTGAGAGCTGCGACCCGCGCGGCTGTTTCCGAGGGCTGTTTCGCATGGCCAAGAGTGAGGTTTATGGCAATGACTTGCGAGAATCAGTGTCTCATGTTTGACGTTCTGCTACGCCGTCGCAAAATGAGTATATCTTAGGCGTGTGAAGGCAAAATTCCCGTCAAGAAACGAGCACGGAGGTTAAATTTCGTAGCCGTGGAGGGTAATTTTCATGATTGCGCAGGCGCGATCAAAAATTCAGGCAGGTATTTAAAACTATATGTAATGTCTATGAAGTATACTCTTTTACAAAAGAATCTCTATAACATTCAGAGTCAAAACTAAAGTAATTACGGTCGAATTTCTACATCTAGTTGATCAATAAGTTAAACTCTTTTATAAAGGACCCCGCACGGGAACCCATATAAAATGGTTCTCGTTGGAATTTCTCAATTTTTTTATATGTTTTCATATCCTTTGTTATCACCAACATGAGAAAGTTTTAAACAGTTTCTATGTCTAGTTTCGATTTTATGAATTTTTGAAATGTTGCGATTAAGCTAATTGCGATAATTGTTCGAAAGAATTTTTCCATGTGCAATTAATTTTTGAGAAAAATTATGTGAACGGTTTCCAGAGAATATATATCTTTATCATTTTTCTAACAATTTCAGATCAGTACCTACAGGGTGGCTCTGAAATAGTCACAGAGTTGGTCAAAAATTAAATTTCATAATATTTTGTGAAATAATTTCTTAAAACTTGTATTGGTATTATATTAAACTCTTTTGAGAAAATATAAGGAATTATCTAAGTACTGAAGGTATCTAGTTCATATTATAATATACATACAACGCAGTTATGATGGTAATTTAATCAAACTGTATTTGGATAAAATTGAATGTTAGTGCGTATATTAACACTATCAAAAAACTGTTTATTAACTATTGTGGTCTATTACCTGCATCTAAAATATTTTCTAAAAGAAACCTACTGGGATATTTAATATTATTTTGGTGACGTGCATAGCCCAAATACAACAAGACACTACAAATATGGGAACATCACGCCACTGTTCTCGATTCACTTTTACAAGTGCAGTAGTACCCTAAGATTATATTGTCATTATCTATTTCTTCATAGTTATTTTCTAAATTATTGGTATTATATTTAATCCATAACTGATATTTCACTGCATTTCTGCACCTGGAGCATAAACGACATTTCAGTAGCGCTGGTTCTATGATCCTTTGATCAATTTCGAAGACATTTGCTCTATCTTCCTCAAAGCTATCCTGAATATAAGAGCAAGCTAATCCAATTTGGTAAACTCCAAATGAAAGTTCACTTAGGTATTTCAAATCCAAATCAGGAAAATCCGGAAAATGATTTAAATTCAAACGTGTCCAATTTGCAGGAATATGGGCCAAGTTATTCTCTGAAACACGTAGTCGTAGACGATTTACCCTGATGGATATCTCTCGCATTCTCCTTGCCAAAGCAATGTCTGCATTCCGCATGTTTATAGTTGACCTGAATTTGTTGATTAAAGCCGCAGCAATATGGTAAAAATCTCCTAAATGAGTTACTTGGGAAATTCGGCTTACTCCTTCTAGCAACTTGAAAATAGTTTCTAGATGTCCATTTCGACTTTCAATAATCGGCTTGAAGCCATTGTTGCAATCCATTGGCATCTCTTTGAAATTCTGTGTGTAATAGTGAGGCATCATTGTTTTTGCCATCTGCAAAATATGGCCCGTGAATATTTAAGATATAGCCATCTGGAGCTGTAACCAGAACCGGCTTCACCAGATGAGTGTGTTTGTGGGTTGAATATGATTGCCTCAAGCTTCTAAAGTTTCTGCTTCTTTGTATGTGGCTGTAAGTACCATCAACATAACATATTGCTCGGGACATACCTGGTTCTGGATTGTATAATTCATTAGTAAAGTCTGTGATGTGATTATTAATGTATTCCTCTCTAGTAATAGTCTGAAGACCGAGGTTTTGCGGGACAAAGCCAGTCATAATCGATCTTCTTGAAGTAGCAACTGCATTGCTTACAGCTTGTCTGCTTGAATAATTGAAAATTATTTTTAAAAATTCATCAGATATACCTACCCTGACGCATTTTACATAAAAAAGTTAAAAGGTCCTACTTTGAAACTGCTCTTACATAATGATCGTTATCTTCAACACCTCCGCATGAGGTATACAGTTCTTCAAACTGAACTTTAGTAAGGGAAGAAATACAGGTAAAATCATCGTCAGTGAAATCATTAACACCTTCAAATCCCTTATTTTGATTATTAATTTTCTGTCGTAAGTTCTGTAAGATTCATTGTAATTGGGTGCCCTTAGGCTTATACGATCGATGTATAAATTGCAAACCTGGTAGTAGTTCTGGCAGTAAAAGGCCGTTTTCGTCCAAATGTCGTGAGTAAACACGCACTATTTCCGGAACATAAATATTGCTTTTTATAAAAATGTCAGTAATAAAGTTTGTTGACACTCGCCCTAAATGATTGTGTCCATTGCAAATTACACAAGACGCATTTGCTGATTGCTTTAAAACATTCAGTTTCAAACATTCCGGAAACTGTTGTACCATTTCAATTTCTTCATTAAGAGATCTTGAACAATTCAAACAAACTCAAGAATTGTTGTTAAAGTCCAAGGCAGGGTGGTTTAAGTTATCTCTTCTTAAAATAGCTATTTGCCTCTTGTGTTCATTGATTTCATTATTTACCAATCTTGTTGTAAATCTTACTCCACATAAAAAATTACACACATAACAATTGATACGGTTATTATTATTATTAAATGGCATTTTTTTAATACAAAAGTAGAACTAAATAATAATTAATAATTAGAAATTGCTCAAGCAGAATTAAAAAGTAAAAAAAAAAGTACAATTTGGTTGACATTTTTTCATGAACAATCGCCTTATTTATTGTTGTTGTTGGCAACGCTAAGCCAACCAATACTTTTTTTAGCTTGACTTGTATGTGGTGAAAAATCTAGGAAGTCGATTTTCGCTAGTTTTGTAACTGTCATGTTGAACTGTTTTTCTTACCTATGTAGGTCGGATCAGAATACAATTTTATGGTTTCTATTTAGGTGGATGATGAATAAAGTAGCGTCTTCAATATTTAGATTTTCTCAAAAGTGTTTAATATAATAACAATAAAAGTTTAAGAAATACTGTTATATAAATTAATTTTTGACCAATTTTGTAACTATTTTAAAGTCGCCCTGTAGCGAAAAGAATCATTTCTGATTTGCAATTGTTAAAAAAAGAATGAAAAATATATATTATTCGTGAAATATCTACAGTTGGTCCCAAAGTTATTATAACAAAAATTATTTCACACTAACAAAGGTTTTGAAGCTTTATCACATTTGGCTTAATCGCAACATTTCAAAAATCCATAAAATCGAAACTAGACATAGAAACTGTTTAAAACCTTCACATTTTATTGATAACAAAGGATATAAAAACATATAAAAAAATTAAGAAATTTCAACGAGAACCATTTTATATGGGTTCCCGTGCGGGGTCCTTTTCAGAAATTTCACTCCATATACAAATTACGTTGTAATGATTGCTACCGTGTAAAACTATTTCATTTCATGATGATTGAACTCTATTGAATCATCATCTGCCATAAATATATGAAAATTAAGCTTTGGAAAATGAAAATTTAAAGCAAAATTGAAAAATAAAGATTTCTATAGAGGTCCCTAAGTGTGCCTTCGAAGACAACATATTGAATTAAATGATGTCCCCATGAACGATATTGTGATTCATGGATTAATGAAATGCAAAACGTGGCTCACCTGATCTTATTGATTCTTTATCGTCCTCAGGATCACTGTCGATGTGTGGTATGGAACCGGCAAACTCGAACATAGGACTGGTCTGTATGGATATTTCTTTCTTAGCTACGGTTAGAGTAGATGCGTCTCTGCATGAACACTGGCAAGCACAAGTGGTTGTAGAGTCTTCATTTTTATTGAGTGGCAAATAATCTAGACATTCGGGACAAGGAAAACTCAAATCGTCTAGAGGAATTCTTTCGATTGCATGTTCGACTGATACTAGAAGGTTCTGAAGAAGTTCTGGTAATTCAGTACCTGAAAAATACACAGTGAAACAAAAATTGATGCGAGAATAATAGAAATAACTAGATAAGTTATCTTTTTTCTTGAAAAAAATTATAAGTTTGACTTGTTGAAATAAATTCTCAGTATCTGATATCATCAAAAAAAAAACATAAATTACCTACACTAAAAACAATAGATCATATTCGGACAGTCTTTCCTAGTACCCTATTCTATAGAACTAAGCAGATATCTTAAAAAGAAGGATGTACACAAGTAGATATATATATATATATATATATATATATATATATATATATATATATATATATATATATATATATATATATATATATATATATATATATTACATAAAGTGAACAAAGAAAATGCTTCGATTATTCAAAAACTATCAAACAATTCTCCAATGGAGCTGGTTTTACGTATTCCGCAACGCAAAATCTGCATTCACAATAAAACGGTGAATAATTATAGAAATCGTCAAGTCACCCAGACTCAAAATCTGCTTACAGCTCTTTTGATCTCATTAGATCTCATCAGTGCAGCTTATTTGACCCGGAGTGAATTAGCCAACTTCTAATTGTTCCCCAATACAAATCGTGGTCGGTAACACTGTCTGGATAACAAACCAGAGCGCCCTTCTACCAAATATATTAGAAACCAACAATTCACCGCTTAGATCGAAAATGCAGGAATTCGTCGCGCGAACACGTACCTCCTGACATGAAGATATCTACTTTACAACAGTGTCGTATATGATTCCAAGGCACACTAATATAGTGATCGCTATGTAATTGTGCATTTGAATCATATACGCCACTGTTGTTGAGTATTGGTTCCCAATATCTTTGGTGGGAGGGCGCTCTGGGTTGTTATCCAGACAGTGTGACCGACCACGATTTGTATAGGAGAACAATTAAAAGTTTGTTAATTCACTCCGAATTAAATGAGCTGCACTGATGAGATCTAATGAGATCGAAACAGCTGTATCCAGATTTTGAGTCGGAAGACGATTGCTATAATTCACCGTTTGATTGTGAATGCAGATTTTGCGTTGCGGAATACGTATAACCAGCTCCCTTGGAAAGTTAAAATATCAAAGAATTTTCTTTGTCCACTTTATGTAATGTATGAAATTGTATATATAGTTCGAGAATGTAGTTGACTAGAAGTAGCTAATCAATTTTCAAAGAATTTATTCATAATCGACGTACAAATAGCTACTACTAACTGCTAATATGTGTCAATTCAAAGTTGAAACATTTTATGTTACAATTGTAAATAATGTACATTCACAATACTGAAACTCTAAAAAATTTATTATTGTAAATGGAAATGTGGCAACTCAGAAGCCCGTAAGAGCTGGTATTTACTAGTAAGTTATAATATATGAACCCGTAGTGTATTACCATTTTAAACTCATTATTGTGTTGGTTATCAGGTAATTTGTAAATTTTTTTTATGAATAATAGCTTTATTATCAGTATTTGTTCGAAAATAGCAAATGATACAACTGTAGAAGAGAACCTTTAAAGCACGCGCAACTAGTTATCATAAGCTATTTCTTATTATACCTGCATTATAACGTCAATAGCAATGCTGGAAATAAATTTGAATCAGGTT
>JARQZK010002389.1:0-47500 GCA_030704885.1 Cynegetis impunctata | reverse complement strand
AGCTATCCAGTTTGATATTTCAAATGGCCCTATAGGGAATATGACACATCGTATGAAAGCTCTATAATTTCGTTTCGAAAAAATTCATAGTCTCACAATTCATTTTGAGGAAAAACAAAAATTATTCCATTTTTGTATCTTCAAATTCAAAATTGTTTAATCATATAATATCTTGTAGTTTTAAGTCAATTTATTGCGGAGGAATGGCATAGGCTACCTCTAGAAGTTTTTGCAAATGTAAGGAGATGTTTCTCAGACAGGTTTTACATGTGCCAGGAGTAACTGAGTGTATTGTTCAGTATAAATTTTCAATTTCAATGAAAATTTCAGAATTTAGAAATCAAAATTCTAGAATTTGATATTTTTCTTTTCTGAAAACGTTAAAATTTCAATTTTTTAACGAATATACAGTCAGTAGCAAAAGAGCTCTAGTACGATGTATTTATTACATGCCCTTTAATGTCATCCAAAATTTCAATGAGAATAGCTAGATTTACGAAGAGGTAGCAACTATAAAACAAGTAATTCTCTTAATTTTCTCAAACTTTATAGTAGACCGTTATAGTCGAGTGCTTATTGGTTCGTTACACGAGACGCGCTAGGGGCTGGAAAATTATTTCCAGTAGGATTTATGAGAAATTTAGATATTTGCAATAATTATCATAATTTTAAAAATTTATTTAGCCATTAATGAAGAGTTCGACTAGTGTACTGTTTCTGACGGAAGCTAGGAAATTAAGTTACCAAGCAGATAACTCTGCTCAGAGCTCTGCATACATTAGAGGAGTTGCAAAACCGGCGTAATAAAGAAAATACGAAATTTATTGACAGCATATATTTTCTTGGTTGTTTCACGATCGAGCCATGTTATTAACTTTGTAAAAATTCGATCAAACGACAAGTCTACGAGAGAAAAAAATTTTAACTGTAACTCACAGATTTTCGCGATAACGGTTGTGTGGACCGGTGTCGTTTCTTAATGAAACAGCATATTTCTTATCGCCGAACACGTCCGTTTTTTCTTAATTTCACAATTCGAGCGCTGAAATAATTTTGCATAATGATCGCGTTGCTTATGTTATTTATAGCTTGGCTTTGATATATATTTTTTTCAATTCGGTGGACAGCTAAACGACGGTTCCAAATGGCCATTGGTCTTGTAAGTCTAGTATTAATTACGATGAGTAATGACTCAGCATAATTCATAACACCTTCGAAAAAGCCATAAACTTATAGAACACCTAAAGGCACGGTGGGTTTCAAACCCAGGAACTCCGGAACAGAAGTCGTCATACGCGAACTATACTGCTCGGCCACGGAGCCTTCCGGGTCTGATATTTATTAAACAGAGAGATAAAAAATTAAATAGTGCATTAATTAAAGACTTATCCTTTTGTCAGTGCCTACACATTCATTGAGTGAGTTTACTCTATCAAACAAAAAAATAATGGAGCACCCTCAAAGTTTAGTTTCATATGATTTATACATTCTGTAATAGCCAGGAAAGTTATTTTCTGCGTTAATGTAGTATACTTCCCAACTATTTTGAAACATACAAATGCATTAACCAATTGATAGAACACCACTTAAGAAGATTGAATTTCAAAAATGAAGGCAGAGCATTGTAATACATGCTATTGTATTGTATTGGATGTATTCAATTAACTAAAGCTTGCGTCATACAGTGAATATTATTGCATTTATATTATTGATACATTGTATGGTTTAAAATCAGTACCTACTACTCATACCAGTTTATTACGTTGGTTAATATGATACTACCTCTATTATTCGTGGGAAGATTGATAGACGTTGATGCAATGATGCCTTCTTGTTAATATGCACATAATAATTGTACTTGAAAGCGGAAAAGCGTAACAAATAGAAACGTTTAGCCTTGCTAAGTGATCTACTCCATTAGTTAAGAACCAAATAATCACCACAATTTATTCGGATTAGATGAACATATGTTTTGGAATTTGGTCACATTAATTTTATCTTTGATATAAAACAAGATAGAAGTTACGGTGATACGAGAGGCTATATCTTCTGCAGACCGGTTATCCTGTCCTTTTTGAGTTTCATTAGTTAACGGTTTTTTCTGCAACATTGATATATTTTAATATACATATAGATTTCAATATAGAGCTCTTCTCTTCTTTTTTTTTCTAACCAGTTATAAGTCTTTCGCTTCCTTCTGTATATACTACCAGTCATCTACGTATACTAGTAGTAATTCTACCCTCCGTTACTCACAAACTGGATTGGCAATAATAGACTATTATATTTAGTTTCAATGAAGTTATTCTAATTGAGTTATATTAAAACTGGGATATGAAACATGGACGATCCGACATATTGTTAATGTCAATATTATTCAATCTTACTGGGCGTGTGATGCTTATTTTGGTGAGACGTGAACGAGATTAATAAAGAAAACATAAAATGGCACTATTTGTATGCAAATTCAAGTCTCATTCGTATCGCTGGTGAGTTATTCTGTTTCGAAAAACACTACGTTCAGAATATCAGAATAACCTTTCTTTTCTGTATGTAGTATTTCAAATTCGTCATTGAAGATATGATTATGTTCCAGCAGGTGTGATGAAGATTTAGAATCTGTTTTTTCCTTATCGTAACTTCTGTTGTGTTCATATATTCTAACCCCGAAGTTTCTGCCGGTTTGGCCAATTTGCACATTATCAGGCTCTTGCACCGTTTTATTTTAAAACGTCGTTTAACTAAACCTGGTTTAAGGGGGATTTAAGACGCCCTAAACGCCGTTTATATTTTGGTGCAAGCGATAATGTCAAATTAAACTCGGTTTATCATTAAACTCGGTTTATCATTAAACTCGGTTTATCATTAAACTCGGTTTATCATTAAACTCGGTTTATCATTAAACTCGGTTTATCATTAAACTCGGTTTATCATTAAACTCGGTTTATCATTAAACTCGGTTTATCATTAAACTCGGTTTATCATTAAACTCGGTTTATCATCAAACTCAGTTCACTAATATACGATGCAAAAGCCTATATATTGTTAAGCTACAGTTCCATCAGAGAAACAATGAGGAACATTGTGGAACATTTTTTTGCTGTTGCATGTTTCCCAAAAAGGTTCCAAAATGTTCCTAAATGATAAAATTTCTTTATGTTTCGGCAACAAATGTTGACTGTTTCTACTTGTCAGCATTCAAGCTACGATTTCACCGGAAGAAAATTTTTGTTGCTGTTCCGTGTTTCCGTAAATGTTCCTTAAATTTCTTTATTTTGCGGCAACAAATGTTGACTGTTCCTACTTGTCGCCGGTTTCCATTGTGCGCGGTAAACTTCAAAAGAAAATAGGAAACATTTGTGAAAAAATTCGTGTTGCTATCGCAGTGGAAACGTATCGAGAACGCAACGAGTAAACATTCGTGTCGCAGATTTTCAGTGTGCAGTGAAGTACGGAAACGAATAATAATAATAATAATAATAATAATGATAATAATAATAATAATAATAATAATAATAATAATAATAATAATAATGATAATAATAATAATAATAATAATAATAATAATAATAATAATAATAATAATAATAATAATAATAATAATAATAATAATAATAATAATAATAGTAATTTATTTTCATAAATTTTTACAAAGATACTAAGAGAGTAAAATAGCAAAAACAGAGAAAACACGTCAAACTAAATCTACAAAATTATCACATTCTACCACTACAACATTCAATAAACTCTGTTATGTTGTATGGTTCACAACTGATCAGTAGATCATAACACAATTTTCGAAACTGGCGAGAGTCAGATGTTAATTGGTAACTTCTTGGAAGCTTATTAAATAGTTTCATCTATATAAATATATAGCTACGTTTCCACCGGAGGAATATTGAGGAATATTTTGTTGCTGTTGCTTGTTTCCGTAAATGTTGCAAAATATTACAAAATGTTCCTTAAAATTTCTTCATCTTTCTGCAACAAATGTTGATTGTTTCTACTGAATAATATGCAACTATTGACAATTTCAGTTGCTTGAGTGGAAACAAGAAGTTTACGTATGTTGCCATAAGTTTCTGCTTTTGGCAACAAGGAGAAACATTCAGCAACAAAATGTTCCTCCGATGGAACTGTAGCTTTAAGGCTAACTAGGAATTTCTAATTTTATAGAACAAAATTTATTGTGTTCCACAGTACCTAAATTTGTGAAGAAAAAGTTTCTCTAGTTCAATTAGAAAATTAATTATTACACGAATTGAATCCATGATTAATTCAATATCCATATTTGTTTTGAAACTGTGATACTTATCGAAATAACGCAGAATCGCCGAAAGACTCTTTTCGATTGATTCATCTCGAGACAGAATTGCATCAATCAAGGTATAAGAAATTGAACATATGTTTCCCGTGATTCACGGGCCCGATGTTATACTGACATTTGTATAAATAAGACACTCGACAAGCCTGATGTGAAATTAGTATTCATATGGACGGTATCATTTCTCGTTCTTGGTCGACGTCCGAAAGTAGCGAAAGGCGGAATTATGACAACTTAATTGAGGGGTATTATTGAAAAACACGGGAATTTTACTTTGAAGATTTCATTACGATGATTATGTTGATGTGATAATGGACTTGAATAGAAGCCTTCGTTTTTTATTCAACAAAAGTAAAATCTGCGTCGCTCACAGAGGTAGACCTCCCAGAATTGAAATGTTTCACTTTACGTCCGACCTCAATATGGAGGTAGCGAAATTTAATTTCGAATTTTCTTTCAGCCTCAATTATCCGTGTTTTAGCGTCGAATGCTCATGTGTTTGTGCAAAAATTATCTCAGGTATAACGGAGGATACTTGCTATAATGAACTTTCAATTTTTATGAATCCAATTGAAACAAATAAGCGCACCATATATCCAACAGATGAACGATTAATTAAGATATCCCAATATCTCTATATATTACATTCATTAAGCAAAGAAAAGAGGATAAATCTTTTAGAAGCTCTAGATGCCAGCTCCAAGAACTCACCCGTAAATAGTGACCAAATAGAACTTAGAATATCCCCACTCATTAAAGCAGAAGCATAAATAGATAGATCGTTGCATTTTCAAAACTAATTAAAACCCGAAACATTTAAGTAGAGTAAATATTACAATTTGACTCACCAAGTGTTTCACTTCAGTTGATTTATAATTTTGGAAAATATTCGAATGTTCCACCATTGTTGAAAGAGTAGTCAACTGACTCTATTGAAATAAATATTTAGATTAGGTATAGCGAAAATTTCACCATCAAGTACTTCAGAAGGTATCACAATCTGAGGAACTATGATGCCGCACCTCGCGTTCTTTAGGCATATAAGCGTTCAGAGAATGAAGTAACAGTGTTATAACTTTAGGAAGCTTCATCTCTGAAAATGATTCCGTGGCAAAAAGTTCTTTTCCGCGTTACATATATATCATTGAATGAATATGAAACTTCTTTACGTTCAACCGGTTTAGATATCTGTTATAACAGCACTGAAAATAAACCAACAGTCTCAAACACTCATATGTTCTGAATATCGAAAAAATTAGCAATAATACAAAAAGCGAGGTCTCATACCATCAAAAAATTAGCAATTACAGCAGTAAGGGAAAAATTTTCATTCATTATTATAGATTTTTTTTCTCCATTCTTCTAATGTTTGCCAACTTACCAATAAATATTAGTTTGGCAAGGTGAACCAAACTTAGATAAACAACAAATGCATAGTTACTGCAATTTCAAAGTTGAAAACACAGGAGAATTGTAGTTACAGTATTGAAAATAATTGCGATTTTCATTATTCATTCTCATTCTTCTGTTACAGTTTAATTTCAGGTTTATAAGATGTTCTCTGATATGCTGTTCCAATCTTTATATTTAATTCTGAATTAATCAAAATGTCATTTTCGATAGAATTTGATACTTTATGTAATCCCTATATTTAACCCTATATATATATATATATATATATATATATATATATATATATATATATATATAATTATATATATATATATAGCATGGTTAAACATATAGGACTATTGAAAGTTTTTTTGGAGAAAATTTCCCAACGAAAAAAATTGGCGAATATTATTATTACGTCGTAAAGAAAATTCACAACCGGATTTCTTTTAATTGATAATAAACATTATTGAACATGAAACTTCAATTCTATTGATTAATGCTACCAAGAATTCTACATTCGAATAAATAACATTTAGAAGAAAAACCAACCAGAATGGATAAACAAATGCTAACATACAGAACTATTGAAATTCTGTTGGAGGTGACATAGTAGGAAACTACAAATGTTCCGAGAAAATCCCGAAGAGAATTTCTAACCAAAAAAAAAGCGAATATTCTTATTACGTTTTAAAACTGAAAATTTACCAATTGACCAAATAACAAGAAATCTGAATTTGAAAAATAAGGAAATATAGCTAGCATGGTTGAAAGAATTATAACATACAGAACTTGAAAGTTCTTTTGAAATAGACATCGAAGATAATTTGAAAGAATGAAAGAAAAACTTCCGCACCAAAAAATCATGCTCATCACTATTGATGAGCGAAACAGACGTCATATTTTCCGACATTCTCGCTTGCAGGGTTGATTTGTTTCATTATCAATTTTTGAAATGAATTTCCAAACGTATCATTAACCTTTTTGTAGCTCAAGTAAATAGTAAATATTTATTTTCAAAAAAAAAATAAAATATATATATATATATATATATATATATATATATATATATATATATATATATATATATATATATATATATATATATATATATATATATATATATATATATATATATATATTGAGTGTTGTACTCTGGTTTTTTATTCGTCCAAAAATCCAAAATTATATCATTTTTAATTTTGACTTTTAATTATAAATTTAAAATTTTACTTTGACGTGTTCTACACGTCTAGTGTATTATGTGAATGCCTACGTGAACAAATAAATGATTTCTTATTCTTCTATATATATATATATATATATATATATATATATATATATATATATATATATATTTTAATCACATATACTTACTGTAAAAACACAAGATCGGTTGAGAGGATTGAATTCATATCTGAATCCAATTGCGGATCACATCAATTTCACAGACTGTAATCTGCCACTGTTCATTAATCAGATTAAGTCAGAACAACAACAGATTAGCCTCATATTAATAAAAATGCAATTTACATCTTTTGACGGATTGGGGACGAAATATAATTCAATCAAAATAAACCGGAACATGAGAAATTCAAATCAATAAGTACCATGAAGTCCCCACTGACGCGTTAACTAAGTGGATAAATTGATTGAGTCTGAGTTGAGGTCAGCTGGAATCTTATCGAACCTTATGACCTTAGCATTCGAAGAAATGCAGCCACCAGTATTTTTTTGTATAAACGAATCAGGCTGAAGTGATATTTATCGAAAAGGTAAAATTCAAAAATAGCTATTGTAACAAGTTGCGAAATCAATGTGTTTTAAGCACGGGACGCAAAATTGTCCAACGAGGCGAAAGCCGAATTGGACAATGCGTCTAGTGCTTAAAATACTCTTTTCGCAACGAATTTCATGCAAGATTTTTTGTGAAAGCGTTCGATTGTTTCATGCGTTTATTTGTGTTTTAAGCATATTTAAAAGTGAGCTGGTAATCTGCTTCTAAGGCATTGTTCAGGCATTGTTTAATGTTGATGTTCTGTCACTTTCAAACGTCGCGGTAGGTATTTCCTACAAAGTTTTGTAAAAAAATCGTCCAAAAATGAGTGATAATGGCGAGTCTTTGGATATTGAACAAGCTGCTGAAACTGCGCTATCCATGTTGGTGCCCGAAAAATCGAAAACATTATTCGAAACCACCTACAACCACTTTGAAACCTGGGATAAAGAAAAACATGTTGAGAATTGTACAGAGAATGTATTGCTAGTCTATTTCCTGAAGTTATCCACTACCTTAAAGCTATCAACTTTGTGGAGTAAATATTCGATGATCCGCACCATCATTTACCTGAACAAAAACGTAGGTATAAGCAAATTCACAAATCTTATTGCATTTTTGTGAAGAAAAGCTGTCGGATATAAGCCGAAGAAATTGAAAATATTTACAAAGCTGGAAATAGAACGCTTTATGAAAGAAGCCGATGACAAAGAATTCCTGTTAGTCAAAGTTGTTTTAACTTTCAGGCAGTAGTGCCTAAAACTGTCACTTTTAGGTACTAGTGTCTAAAAGAATGTCATTTCGAAACTCTATTAAATATCGAAAACTGTCGGTTTCGAAACGCTTTCACAAAAAAAACTTTTTAATACTCTTTCATCACCTTGAACTGTACTGAACCAATGACAATACAATAATTTAATCACTTAAAAAAAACTAATTTTCTGTTGTCACATATGTTATAGATACTAAAAATCGAGTCTCCTGATTATTGCTATTACTATTTTTGAGTCTGAAAAATAAGATCAATTGCTCGGTGGGTGGAAGGATACGAATTATGAGCTCGTTAAATAGCGAAATAGACTCTAGTGTTTCCATCGTATGTGGCACGTTTGTCGAATTTTCCAACATTCTCCCTTGAAGCGTGGATGGTAATTTCATGTCGTTCAGTTTCATAGAACTAGCTCCTTATGAGGGTTGATTTAATTAAATATCAATTTTTCGAATGAATTTCATGAAGTATTATTATCTTTATCATAATGCTCTAGCTCGCTGCGCCTGTTTAGCGCAAATAAATATTTATTTGCAATATTAACTGCCGATCCGATCCCAGAAAATAATGGAAAGAATATGACCATTCTTATCAGCACATCGAACAATGTAAAATGTTGCAGAACCTCCCATACTATTGTAAGTATGAGGAGAATATGTGGAGTCATTTGCCCACTCGTTCGATAGACGGGACACTTCGAAAAGTGAAAGATTTTTGTAAAGTAGTTTTCTTCTTATTATTATTATTGAAATTTTTTAAATTATTAAACAACAATATCTTCCTGCTGATTTTCACGATCATTTGGAATGCCTTATCATCATGCGAGCCCTTCAGAGAGACCTTTATGGGTCTTAATATCTCAAAGAACAGAATCTATAAAAAAAAGATTTAAATTTCAACAACTTGTACCTACATCGCTAACGACGCTTTTGTTGACCTATGTTCATATGAATTTTCATATATGATATAATATAAAGAATTACCCCCTTCCATATATTCGTGATATGTAAGAACATAATATCGATGAAAATATTCGAAATCAATAGTTTCATCAATCATTATTATCATCTGTGGCTTCACAACCCTGGGAGGGTTTTTGCAGACTCGACCATCCTTTTCATGGCGTTTAGGTCTTTTTGAATATTGTCTCTCCATCTGAGGCGGGAGCGACCTAATGGACGTTTTCCCCTTGGAAACTATTCCCACACCAGTTTTGCCATTCTATCATCTGGCATTATTTTAACGTGTCCTGCCCACTGTAGTCTTCTGGACTTTATTTCGTTCATTAGGCTGGTATACGCGAGGAGTTCTTTGATTTCTTGGTTGGTTTTTATTCAAATTATAGCTTATTGCCCTGTATTTTCTATATTTTTCTTAGCAATTTCCTTCCAAAGACCTAAAGTCGTTCTTCGCTTACAGCCGTTAGTGCCCAGGTATCACATCCATATATTACGACAGGTATTATAATTGTTTTGTATATGTTCAGCTTAGTTTTCCTGGTGAGTATTTTAGATTTGATTAGGTTTTGAAGAGCAAAAAGGCATCTGTTTGCCGTCTGTATCCTGTTATTTATCTCTTCTGTGATGTCGTTGTTTTCACTGATACTTGTGCCAAATATTTGAATTGTCTTGTTCGCTCGAAGTTGTAGTCTCCGATGGAGAAGTTTTGTTCTACTCTATCTCGGTTCCGATTATTTCTACTGAGGTACATATATTTGGTCTTATTATCTTCGTTTATTCTGTGGCCTGTCCTTTTTGCTTCCTCTTCGAACTTTATGAAGGGGTCTTGAGGCTGATCCTGCTATTGCCAATCATATCGACATCGTCTGCAAAAACCAGAAGCTGGTTGGGTCCCACTTGATAGAAGATCGCAGTTGGCTTCTCGATCTTGGATTTCCTAATTACATATTCCAATGCTTTGTTAAAGTGTTGAGGTGATAGGCCGTCACCTTGGTTGAGACTATTATTGATACTGAAGGAGTAGGATAGACTCTGTCCCACTCTTACTTTGCATCGCGTATCCTCCATACATAATTTTCTCATCGATATAGGTTTTTCGGGGAATCCAAGCTCTTGCATTTTTATTAATCCAAATTGTTAATCTAATTATGTAGTTCGATAACTGTCATCATTCTAGCAGTTCAATACATTATTTTGCGTTTTTAGATATGAAAAATTATCATCTTTGGACAATAAGTCAATAAATCACCTCCGAAACTTTCTATCGAATACAAATGTTGATTCTGGCCAGAATTTCAGCATGAATAAATGATGAGCATAATTTTGTGTATCACGCTCAGTAATCACTCAATTAGGTTCAGTAATTCGATAAGAGAGGAGTCAAATACTGAAATTATTTATGAACTGTCATATTTTTCAAAACGAATTGAAGCCAATTTTAAGAATTCATCACTCATATTGTTTTTCATGAACCTAATATCAACTGCCAAACACATAAAACGTATAATGAAACAATAATGTTGTTTTCTAGTGTTAACAGAAGTGATTACCTACTTACAATCGTTTTAAAAACCACTTAAGCAAATCACCCAAAAATTCGAAATTGGTTTGACGTAAATTACCAAAAATTTCAAATTTTGATCATTTATACAGTACCTACGTAGAGTTTTACTCATGCATTTTCCGGATTACATCAACTGACGTTTTCCTTGAACTATTTTTCAGTACGTGATTTAACAAACGAGAAATCGAAAAAGCTCATGAAACACCTGCCTATTTTCTTCGAAAGCAGACAGCAAGTTAAATTATAATCGCTTTGAAAAGGTAAAAAACCATCATTTCTACAAACGTCATGACTAGGTGTTAATGAAAACGGAATAATTATTTCGTCTGAGAAGCGAGATCTCTGATTATTTTTAATGGACATACTCTACGTACTTGATTATAATATCTGTCGTTAAGAAGTAGTCGAATGAAATTAATTCACTCTTCCATTTATCAATCAAAGAGTATAATATATGTTTAAGGAAAGATGAAAACTATTTTCCTTTTACTTGAATTTTAATGCAT
Organism: Cynegetis impunctata; assembly: GCA_030704885.1. NCBI lineage: Eukaryota > Metazoa > Arthropoda > Insecta > Coleoptera > Coccinellidae > Cynegetis > Cynegetis impunctata. Next base: position 36,209 of record JARQZK010002389.1, on the reverse strand, counting down.
CAACTTTGTCTCTCCTTCTTATTTTTTCTGAAACAGAATAATGGAGTTCGTCAATAGGTGTGATTCTTCTTCTATCGGAAATATTGCAAAACGTATGTTTTTTTTAAGATTTCAACAGAAACTTTCACTACACATTTCATATTATACTTACATTACTATACAAAGTATATTCATACTAAAATATTAATCAGAAAGTTGATAGTTAATCGAAAGAAGCATAATATCATGGTTGTCATCAATCATTTCATTATTTGAATTACAGTTATCATTTGGTTGATGAAATTTTTGCTAGTGCTTGTATATTTTTCTCTCAGATAATCTGATCAAAAATTATTTTTCAGTGAAAATAAAGAAATTGCAAATATTCCTTGAACTAGCAGATATGGAATGAAAATATCAAGCATACAGTGAAAGTATTTTCATTTGTAATTCAAAATACAAAATGATCCGACGACTTATTTCACCTTTTGCAAAATAAAAAATTTCAAACTAAACTCCAAGTAAAAAAAACCTTCCTTCTATTCAAATATTCACATTAGCACAATATTTGTGACGAATTAATTTATATAAGGTACCTAGGGAAATTGAGGGCTACGTTAGTTAACTATTTTGATGCGATATTTTATTTAGAAATAAAAGTGCGTTATTAGTAATTGCCATAAAATCTTATTATCATTATCGGAAGTTCATTTTAAAACAGTAGCATGATAGAAAGGCAATAGAGAACAAAAGTCAAAAATTAATTTCGTAGGGAAGGCGATCAACAAAACTATAACTTAATAAAAATGAAGAAGAAGTATACTTGTAATTATTAGCAATTTCAATGTATTCCTGATTTGAAATTGGTAGCATAAAAATGCTTCTTGATTCCATTGAAAGTCTTGTTTATCTTCCCTAAAAATCGATATGTAAATTTCAACAGTTTCAACTTATGAGCCAAAAAAATTTATACCTATTCTATATTTATAACACCAAAGAAGATGAATGAACAATTTTGAATCAATTTTTGGAATTCAATGGCCAATGGTTGTCTCAATTCAAAAACAATAAGTAGTATCAACTTGGTTTTCTTTTTCTTTCTCTTGATCCCCAGGTTTCTTTGGTCCGCCTTAATTTTAATTCTGATTCACATTGCATATTATGGCAATTATTAAGAATTCAATTCGAGATTGGGTTTAGTTGTGATAAGCGTTGTGACATGAATACTGTTCTAGTTGTGAGCCACTGCCCATTGTAGTTTGACAGTCAGATGCCTGAAAATTAGATAAGCTTCGGAAAACTTGAGAATTACTGAAATAAACTTTGAATAACGGCAGTCCTTAACCTCATAATTGAATAATGCCATAATGTATTATTCGATACTGAAATAAATAAGATCATTTGCATGTCGAATGTATCGAAAATTTTGTTGAAATATTTCCAATGTAGTTTAATTAGGTAGAATAAGAATATTGGACGTCTTGCTATGAAAAGATATTAACTATGTGGCGTTTTGTCGATTTTTGGAAAAGAATTTATATAATCGGCAGCTGCGTTCTGGAGAGTAGTACGCTTTCTACCTACTCTGCAATATTACAATATCCTCTCTGAAGAAAATGCTTTCATAATGAGCATAATTTATTCACGGCATTGTTGGAACTTTTATAACAAATTTCTTGCAGACGTGTGTCACGCTAGATATGGATTTTCTCCTAGAAATTGCGACAATTACCAATTTTATGTCACAAATAAGAAATATCAAAAGAATGAGAGGAAAGCAGAAGATCAGAGAGGTGAAGAAGGTGGAGAACAATAAATCTCAAGAAAGTAGAACCGATATGGGCATGAGTCACGAAGGAAGCAAACTTAATTTTTAATTATAACCTATTGATTTGAATATTCCATGCACGAGTTTATTCTTGCAGATTTACGTGAAGCATAACCACAGTATATGGCAGAATGAGTGAAACCAGAGATTATATATATATATATATATATATATATATGTATATATATATATATATATATATATATATATATATATATATATATATATATATATATATATATATATATATATATATATATATAGAATATATATATATATATATATATATATATATATATGTATATATATATATATATATATATATATATATATATATATATATATATATATATATATATATATATATATATAAGAGGAGGATAGTCGCTGACTAGTTTAGAGGATATCTATTTGTAGGGACTGCAGCAATGTAAAAGGAAACTCTTTGAAGTTTTTCCAAGCTTTCGGACTCTTTTATTCCATCGTCAGGGAGAATCTGTCGTGAGAATGATTACATAGATGTTGATAATACGATATAAGAAACATTGAAAATTATGCTATTTGTTAAAAAATTATAAAAGTTGATACATTTTTGAAGTTATAATTAAATTTCTGAACGAAATGATTTGTCATTTCGTTCAGAAATTTAAATATAACTTCAAAAATGTATCAACTTTTATAATTTTTTAACAAATAGCATAATTTTCAATGTTTCTTATATCGTATTATCAACATCTATGTAATCATTCTCACGACAGATTCTCCCTGACGATGGAATAAAAGATTCCGAAAGCTTGGAAAAACTTCAAAGAGTCTCCTTTTACATTGCTGCAGTCCCTACAAATAGATATCCCCTATATATATATATATATATATATATATATATATATATATATATATATATATATATATATATACTAGCTGACCCGGCAAACGTTGTTCTGCCATATAAAATATTTTTATCCATCTATCTTTCTATCTATTCATCTATCGGTGTATATCTACCTATCTAACCATCTATGTATCTAGATAGTAATCTATCTTTCTATCTATCAATCTATCTGACCCGGCAAACGTTGCTTAAATTATGAAAATGGCTATGAAGAAATATGTGTTGTTGATAGAAAGGTGAAAATTCAGAGTTATATGTATTTTTTAATGCAACATCATAAAAAAATTTTGTCCAAAAAATTTATAAAAATGTTTGTGGTGAACCACCCCAATCACTTTATTATATTATTATAGGAGTAAAAATATATAACGACCTATTCTCAGACCGACTATTGTTATTTTCGATTGCCATCTTGCAACCCTATTGCGGATCTGTGGATAAAATGAAAAAATATGAAAATTGCAATTGAAAAATAGGGGTTGATCTTAGAAGGGTAAGAAATTGAGAGTTATATGAATTTTTGATTCTAAGTCATGACAAAGTAAAAATAAAAATCTTGCCAGAAAAAGTTTATAATTTTCTTTATCAAAAATAGGAGTTGATTATAGAGGATTGAAAATTTGAGGTTGTATGTATTTTTGAATGCTGTATCATAAAAGAAATAGAACAGAGAAATAGATGTCCGATTCTCAGACCTAACCGTTATGCACACGAAATTTCATGAGAATCGGTCTAGCGATTTTGGAGGAGTTTAACGAATAAAAAATAGGGGTTGAACTTAGAGGAGTGAAAATTTAGCGTTGTATGTATTTTTGAATTTATATATCATGAAAAAATTAAACAGAAAATTTTGTCTGAGAAATAAAAATAAAAATTAAGGGATGGACCACCCCTCGGTCAAACCACAACATTCAGGGGGATGAAAAGTAGATTTCGTCGGATTCTCAGACCCAACCGATATGCACACAAAATTTCATGAGAATCGGTCGAGCCATTTCGAAGGAATTCAACAAATAAAAAATAGGGGTTGATCGTAGAGGGGTGAAGATTTAAGGTTGTATATATTTTTGTATGCTGTATCATAAAAAAAATAGAACAGAAAATTTTGTCTGAAAAATAAAAATATAAGATTAAGGCGTGGATCACCCTCAACATTTATGGGGATGAAAAATAGATGTTAGCCGATTATCATACCTACCCGATATGCACACAAAATTTCATGAAAATCAGTCGAACCATTTCAGAGAAGTTTGACTTCTAACACCGTGACACGAGAATTTTATATATTAGATATATATATATATATATATATATATAGATATATATATATATATATATATATTATATATATATATATATATATATATATATAAATATATTATATATTATATATATATATATATATATATATATATATATATATATATATATATATTATATATATATATATATATATATATATATATATATATATATATATATATATATATATATATATATATATGTATCAAGTAATTCTTTGTTAACATGCCAATATTCGTAGGTGGATAAAAGTACTCAAAGTCTTTTTTTATTTCAAAGCTCACTCCGATAAAACTAAGAATGATATTTTTTTGTGTCACATACAATGTCAAAGTCACAGCCAACTGTTAATTTTGAATAAAGTAGAATATTGAAAAAACTAATAATCAAAATCATGCCTGTGATACATCATTTTAATTTCATGTAAATGTCAAAAAAATTTGAAATAAATAAAATATTGCATGTTCCATAAAAATAATTTCAAGTTTGTGTTATATCTCAAAAACTTTTTGATGATACTTCTCTATACCTATCTGTTACCGTTTTCGAAATTTAAATTATTTTCATTTTTTCTCTTCGGAAATCAAGACCTATTAAAACGCTGATATCTTTGAGTTGAGGAATAATATATCAAAATTCGGGTTGGTGTTTGGTGATACTTGGAAGCTTCCTACACTTCAGTCTAATCTGCGTTACTTCTATACAGGGTGATAAAAAAATTCACTTATTTTGTTTGCAAAAGTGACTGACAGTTAATTATTTCAAATGGAATGCCCTGTATATTATTGAAAATTCGGAAAGCTGCTGAAATTTGCTTTTTATCTATATATATATATATATATATATATATATATATATATATATATATTATATATATATATATATATATATAATAATAATAATAATAATAACGTTTATTCAGTATAATACATTAACGAATAAACAAAATGAGTCACAGAGTTAATTATTTCATTACTGAAAATTTAATCTGTACGTGACTATATTTAGCAATAAATGAAGCCTCATATTTTCTCACACAGTCGAGCTCCGCATGCTGTATAACATCAGTTATATATTTGTAACTTTTTTTATCCATATTTAAGGTTGGTTTGTTCATATCGGTAGTCATTCCTAAATCGGGCCTATTTGTCGTCTCCATCGGTAGTTTTTGGTCTGTGTCTATAGAAGTTTACATACTTTCCTTATTCACACAGTGCAGCAATTTCTCGTAATATATCCCTCTTTTCATTTCTCAACCAGTTTTTTTATCTTAGTCTTGAAACCATTATATCTTCTGATATTTCTCTCAATTCAAGTGGAATCATGTCGTAAATTCGTGGGGCAAGGTAAGCGCTAGATCGTTGAGCTATAGCTTTGATGCAACGTGGTCTTCCATAAGTGTTTTTTTTCTAGTTGAGTAGTTGATGATCGATATTTTTTTTATTGGTAGTTTCCCTGTAATAAACGTTCATAACAACCTTCATAATATATAGTTGCCTAATACTTAGGGCACCTGAAATGTCGAACAGTCGTTCAGTCGAATAAGATCTTGGTTTACCATATATAATCTTTCAACAGCCACTTCTGCATCACAACTAGATGCTTCAGGTGGATGTCATAAATTCCTCCCATCACAATATTCCATAGCTGATTAGAGACTGCACTAAGGCACTGTAAAGTATTTCTAAAATTTTTTGTGTTATTTATGAAACTTTGTTATATGTTTGAATTTATACAACAAGGCTCTCATTTTTCTGAACCAGGTACTTTGCGTGTTCGTTCCATTTTAAGTGTCGATCTATGACTATTCCAAGGTACTTTATTTTATTTGTTTTCTTGTATATCCATATCTTGCTTACTTTTAAGGGACCCATTTTTGGAAGTCCAGAGTCATATGAAGCGAACGGCAAAATACTTAGTTTTTTTCAGCATTTCACTGTTAGTTTGTTGTGATGAAAACCATTTCATTAATTCTTCGAGATCTTTTTCCGAATCATTTTTGAGTTCCTCCCATGTATCATCTTGCCATATACAATGACCGTGTCGTCTGCAAAAACCAATTTACGGTTCCGCAGGTTTTCCTCTGTAAAAACTATTGATATATAATAAGAATAAAACTGGCCCCAGAACACTCCCTTGCGGAACACCATATCTTATGAATTTTTCGGTGCTACGTATTCCATCTATTTCAACCACCTGTTTCCGGTTGGTTAAATAGCTGCATATAATGTCATATCATTTATATATATATATATATATATATATATATATATATATATATATATATATATATATATATATATCTCATACCTGTACCTAACTAGTCAGGTTTCGGACTTATTAGCATTTATTTGTGAAAATGTTCCTTTTACATGATGTCTCTATTCGGTTTTTGGTAAGCATGCCATGATCACTATTTGACAGTAAAGTTGTGACAATCTACTAATAATATCGATATTTTCGACATCTCAGAAGTTGCAATTCCTTCAAAGACGATCGAACCAAACTATTCAAACGAAGTTCTTATGAATTTGTTTATTAGTTTTGACGTGCATTCGAGAGACGAATTGTAACAAAGTATTACCCAAACATTTGAAGCTTCGAATCCGAATGAAATCAGATCGGCCAGCGATTCGAACATATTATGAAACATTCCACATAATTGCTTTCCTTTTTTATAATTATTTATATCAATATTTCCACTATCAAGTCTCTATTGGTGCTTTTTTGAAGTCTATCCATACGCATTGAAATTATTCTGAATTCGTATAAATTGCTTGAGGTTTATTGACGGTAGATTCGGATACATGTTATTGAACTTTTCATTCTGCTGATAATTTTATCAAACTGTCCAAAAATAATAAACAAATTCATAAGAACTTCGTCTGAATAGTTTTTTCAATCGTTTTTGAAGGTATTTGCAACTTCTGAGATGTCAAAAATATCGATACTATTATTAGATTGTCACAACATTACTGTCAAATAGTGATCATGGCATGCTTACCAAATACCGAATAGAGACTCCATGTGAAAGGAACATTTTCACAAATAAATGCTAATAAGTCCGAAACCTGACTAGTTAGGTATAGGTATGATATACATAGATAAAAAGCAAATTCCAGCAGCTTTTTGAATTTTCAATAATATACAGGGCGTTCCATTTGAAATAATCAACTTTCAGTCACTTTTTCAAGCAAACAAAATAACTGAATATTTTTACCACCCTGTATTGAAGTAACGCAGATTAGACTGAAGTGTAGGAAGCCCCCAAGTATCACCAAACTCCAACCCAAATTTCGATATCATAGTATTTCTCAACTCAAAGATATCAGCGTTTTAATAGGTCTTGATTTCCGAAGAAAAGAAATGAAAATAGTTTTTATTTCGAAAACGGAACAGATAGGTGTAGGGAAATAGTTATTGGCAAATTGTTGGAGATTCTAAAAATAATATTATATACAGGGTGTTCCATTTGAAATATCAAAGTTGCTACTACTTTCTAATAGAAGTGGCAACACCGCATTACCAAAAATATTTTAGTTGGGTAGAGAAGTCAACAAGGAAAATTCAAAAGTTCTCAAGCAATTCTCTAAAGAAACTGGTTATATGTATTCCATGACGCAAAATCTACACAGTGCAACAGTGAATTATATAATATATAAAATGTCGAGTCACTTCGACTCAAGATCTGCATACATCTGTTTCGAGTTCTTCAGTGCAGCATACTTGACCCGGTGTGAATTGACATATTTATTATTATTTCCCAATACAAATCGCCGCTGAACCACTATATAAATAACAACCCATAGCGCCATCCGCCGACGATTTTAGGAACCATAAATTCATTGTTTAGACCGAAAATGCAGAATGTCGTCGAGTGAAAAAATACTTCCCTACATGAAGATTTCGACTCTATGATAGTGGTCTATGCAGCAGTATGCAAATCTTAGGTAGGGGCGACTTGATATTTTCTATAATTCACTGTTGCGGTGTGAGGCCCTATTTTCGTACCGGAAAACATATAACCAGCTTCCTTGGAGAAATATTTGAGAATGTTGAAAAAGTGAAGATATGAAATAGACTATGGTCAACAAGTATATTCTACATTGATGAATTATCAGACCAAATGACCTGAAATTTGATATCTGGAGTTTTTTTGAGGCAGATTGAAACAAACAAAATATTCTTAACTCTACAGCTTCTGCAGATTGAGTTACTTGTTTAAAATTTGGTACGTGGATTAAATTCATATGGAAATATGATCCTTTGTAGGTTTTAACTCTTTTTCTCAACTCTGCACTTCACGGAAACTAGTTCATTCGAATTGCACCTCGACCTGCTTCACTATCATACTTATACACTTCGCATTTATTTTTTGGAACGAAGTTCCTTACGACAGACTTGGAGGAGATAGGGATTTTGCTGCGGGACCAAACGGAAAAATATGCGAGACTAAAAGTGTGACGGAAATAGACTGACAAAAGTCACGCTTTTAGTTAACACAAGTGAATATTGTATACCTTTCTCCTTCTCTCTCTTTCTTTCCGTTCTCTCATCCCTTCTCTTTCTGATCCCACTCTGCCACGTCAATCGCCAATGCATAGTATGTACTCATTGAATTCATTTACAAGCAACTCGAAAACGTCAGATGTGAAACATCGAAATAATTTCGTATAAGTTATATGCATAATATAATAGATTACGATAGGAATCAGATATGGCATAATGAAAAGATTAAGCTTTACAAATTTGTTTCATAAAATAATGACTACGTATTGTAAATTTATATTCAATTATATAGCGTGGCGATACCTTATCCTTTCGTTATATATTATACTCTTGCGTCTATATCTTATGTTGCGTTGACAACCGAGTGGCCTAAGTACTGAACCCTGGTGTGCCGTATTTCTGGGTTCGAATCCCAGAGTTGACTCCTGGCTTTATTCCTTTGTTTCTTTACAATCTCGTAAGAGCTATGAGCCCCACATTTCAATATTAATTATTTCAACTTGGATTAGTATAAGTTATCACGTCTGTCGTGCCCCCCAACACGCACATGCTTCGTTTTCGCAAATTGTGGTCCTTCCTTATCACCGTTTTTTAAATTTTTAATATAATGAAACTAGCGACCCGTCCCGGCATAGCACGGATAATTATATATAAATATATATATATATATATATATATATATATATATATTTATATATATATATATATATATATATATATAGTATATATATATATATATATATATATATATATAATATATATATATATTTTTATATATATATATATATATATATATATATATATATATTTAAATATATATATATATATATATATTTATATATATATATATATAATATATATATATGTATATATATATATATATATATATATATTATATATATTTATTAATATTATATATATATATATATATATATAGATATATATATATATATATATATATTATATATATATATATATATATATATATATATATACAGGGTGATTCACGGTGGATGGCACATTAGACGTTTCTGGTGAACCATACAACGGATCACTTTGAAAATTCAAAGGAGGGCATAGTCGGACATTCTCTACCCAACTAAAATATTTTCGGTAATGCTGTGTTGCCACTTCTATTAGAAAGTAGTAGCAACTATGATTTTTCAAATGGAATTACCTGTATATTATATTATTTTTACAATCTCCAACAATTTCCCAACAATTTTTCATGATATTTCCCTATACCTATCTGTTACAGTTTTCGAAATAAAAATTATTTTCATTTTTTTTTCGTCGGAAATCAAGACCTCTAAAAACTCTGATATCTTTGAGCGAAGAAATACAATGATATCGAAATTTCGGTTTAAGTTTTTTGATACTTAGGGGCTTCCTACACTGCAGCCTAGCCTCCGTTATTTGAATACAGGGTGGTCAAAAAATACAGTTATTTCGTTAGCTTGAAAAAGTGACTATGAGTTGATTATTTCAAATGGAATACCCTGTATATTATTGAAAATTCGGAAAGCTGCTAGAATTTCCATTTTATCTATGTATATCATACCTATACCTAACTAGTCAAGTTTAAGACGTATGAGGACTTATTTGTGAAAATGTTCCTTGAACATGGTACCTATCCCCTTGGTATTTGCTAAGCATGTCATGATTACTATTTGACAGTAACGTTGTGACTATCTACTAATAATATCAACACTTTCATCACTTCAGAACTTGGAAATACCTTCAGAAACGATGGAAAAATTTTATTCAAATGAAGTTCTTAGTTAGTTACTTTCTAAAAGAAGTGGAATTTGTTTATTACTTTTGGACAGTGTGATGAAATTATCAGCAGGACATGTAGAAGTTCAATGAAATGTATCCGAATCTATCGCCAATGAACCTCAAGAAATTCATACTTATACATTAGATTTTTATTTTTGGGGAATGTTTAAAAAAAAAGTTCGATTCGAACATATTTAGAAATATTCCACATAATTGTTTTCCTTTTTTATAATTATTTATGTCAATATTTCCACTATCAAGTTATTTGGTAGTTTTTAAAAGTTGATCCAAACGTATTGAAATTGTTCTGAATTCGTATAAATTTCTTGAGGTTCATTGGCAAAAGATTCGGATACATTTTGTTGTACTTTCTACATGTCCTGCTGATAATTTTATCACACTGTCCAAAAATAATAAACAAATTCATAAGAACTTCATTTGAATAAATTTTTTCCATCGTTTCTGAAGGTATTTCCAACTTCTGAAGTGATGAAAGTGTTGATATTATTAGTAGATAGTCACAACGTTACTGTCAAATAGTAATCATGACATGCTTAGCAAATACCAAGGGGATACCATGTTCAAGGAACATTTTCACAAATAAGTGCTCATAAGTCCGAAACTTGACTAGTTAGGTATAGGTATGATATACATAGATAAAATGGAAATTCTAGCAGCTTTCCGAATTTTCAATAATATACAGGATATTCCATTTGAAATAACCAACTTATAGTCACTTTTTCAAGCTAACGAAATAACTGTATTTTTCGACCACCCTGTATTGAAATAACGGAGATTAGGCTGAAGTGTAGGAAGCCCCTAAGTATCAACAAACTTAGACCGAAATTTCGATAACATTGTATTTCTTAGCTCAAAGATATCAGAGTTTTTAGAGGTCTCGATTTCCGACGAAAAAAAATTAAAATAATTTTTATTTCGAAAACTGTAACAGATAGGTATAGGGAAATATCATGAAAAGTTGTTGGAGATTCTAAAATTAATATAATATACAGGTAGTGCCGTTTGAAAAATCAAAGTTGCTACTACTTTCTAACAGAAGTGGCAACACCGCATTACCGAAAATATTTTAGTTGGGCAGAGAATGTCCGACCATGGCCTCCGTTGAATTTTCAAATTGATCCGTTGTTTGGTTCACCAGAAACGTCTAATGTGCCATCCACCGTGAATCACCCTGTATATATATATATATATATATATATATATATATATATATATATATATATATATATATATATATATATATATATATATATATATATATATATATATACATATATATATATATAGGGGTATATACACGGCACTGTCACAGCCCGCGTCCGTCCGCCATCCGCGATGCTTCAGCTTTTTAAATCTCTGATATCTTCAAAAATAACCTTGTTACTGAAATGCTTCGCAGGGCAGTTTTGATTTACATGAAATGTGAACCGTATGTTATGTATTAAATTGGACAAGGAATACTGTATTGTATAAAATAGTTTGGTAATTAACACATATTTTTTTCGTAATATGTGCAATATTAAAATGGTTACTGTGGGTTATCCTTAGGAGATAAATATATACCATCACCATTTAAAATATACAATTCCGTAGTTCATAAAACATCTCGTTATTTGATTTATCTCGTAAGGTTTTACAACAAGTCTTCGTGATTTGAGCGCAGAAAAATATATGTTTTGACTTTACTGTACTATTAGATGAATGTTTTATACATATAAACCTTCCTCTTGAATCACTCTATCTATTGCTGAAAACTGCATTAAAATCCGTTGAGTAGTTTAAAAGATCTAAGCGAACATACAGCGGAAGCGACTTCATTTTATACTATGTAAAGATATTTTCTGATGCTTTCAAAGCGTAGTTTTTAACCATAATTCATGCTATAAGAATAGCATCTAGACGCAATGCACTACGACATTTGTGACAGAGCTGTGCTGCTCACTCGTTTTTTCTTTCAGAGCTATAATTAGAAACGCAAAACTTATTACTTCCTCTGACAAAATTTAACGGAGTATAGATCTTGTTACTTTTTTCGCAAACAAATAATAAGGTTCTGACATGAATACAACCACTTCGTGACCAATTTAACTACCAGATAAGTTTTACTCGTTTTTATTCCTCTGGCAATGACCTTCATTCACACTAGCATTAAATATGATGAGTGTATCAGAATTCTGAATAATGAATAAATCGTGGGTCATTGTTATGTGGGAGACATAGAGAGGTGAAAGTGTCTACTTATGGCAATGAATAAATATCTTGTAGGCAAATTAGGAGCACTGGCGAATATGAAAAAATATATTTCTTCTTTTCACCTTCTGGCGTAACTTAAGAGAGATGAGACTATAAAAAACGCTATATATGGATAATAACAGTGTACTTTCTTCCTAACGTGCAAATGATATAGATTTGACCTGGTGATATAAGATGACCTAATTAGTGAAATTTTTTGCATGAATGTGAATGAAATAACTTGAGAGGATAAGTATATTGTACAAGCTAAAATCTTTCGATTTCCCAGCTAATAACTATGAAATAATGTCGGATTCGACTAGATTTTGTATTCAAAGAGAATATTTTCATTTAACAAACTGACTACTCTTGAGTAGGATTTGAAACATTCAAGTGCACTATATACAGATTTAACTTTTCCTAAGCAACATGAGTCAAAGCATATCAATTAATCTAACAAGCTTCAGCACAAGCAACCCAAATTCCTTGAAAACATCTACTTAACTAACCACTCCAGTATACCACCTTAAAAAACAGATTTAATTTGTTCAGCAACATCCACATCTTCAGAATATCCAATCAACCATCAATCAGATCCAGAATACTATTTTTTTCTAGAATAATCCTTAAATAAAATGATTAAGTACATATTTTATTCATTACGTGGGTAAGCGAGTGGGTAAGGGTCTTTTTGATTTCCCTTATTCTTTAGTAGCACACCTGACACAGCCACAGACACAAAAAACTTTAACGAAACATAGTTGTTCGCTTTTTGACTTCTCAATTTATCCAATTTCAATAAACAAAAAATAATTTTGATCTTACAAAAGTTTGTCTCTCTGTTGACCTCGATTTCGTCACGACGCGTCATTAATAAAATAGGTTTAAGAACTTAAATGGTCTACTAATGAAAGACAAAGGAATATATATATATATATATATATATATATATATATATATATATATATATATATATATATATATATATATATATATATATATATATATATATATATATAATAAATATATATTATATAAAAAAATATAAATATATATATTTATATATATATATATATAATATATATATATATATATATATATATATATATATATATATATATATATATATATATATATATATATATATATATATATATATATATATATATATATATATATATATATATATATATATATATATATATATAATATCAAAACAAAACATCTTGGGATTTGCAGTAACAACACAAGAAGGCTGAATGTGTGTCACTTTTTTATTCAATGTCCAGCATTCGAATTCATTTTACTCCTTCATCAGGGTAACTAAAAATTTTTTTCTCTATCTTTATACATTCCTAAAAGATATAATAATGTAACTTACGAATACTAATATGGTAACGAAGTAATGTTCATTGAATTTTCTCCTTTCAGTTAATCTTAGTATTTTTTAAGAATTTATAATGATTTGGAAAAAAACCCCTTCGTTGATACCTGATTATGTGAAAATTTTTATTTTTTTCTGCTTCTTTGAAGGAAACGAATATAATACAAAAATTTTCTGGGCACCAATAAATGGCCTTGAAAAATCCAACCAAGGTTCGTATATGGTTGAATATCTATGTTGCACTGATTAGGTACTTATGTCCAGTGAATCGGTATTGGAGATACATTGTCTAGACCTGGTAGGTCTCCAACATACAACTAATGCAGCGATTTTTATATTCTATAAATTGACGACTGACAAAGGTTGGTCATGATTTTTATCAGATTTTGGACGCGCGGCAGTGTTAGTTTAAAATTATCTTCAAATAACTGAAGTAGTTCGTACAAATTTTCTCGAAAGGATATTGCACCCATTTATTCCATTTTTTGTTTCAATCATTTATGTGAGTTGAGATACCAAGATTCAGAATTCTGTTCTATCTTATTGAGTCACCATATGGTGCAACGCCGCGTCATAGATTTAAATAATTAGACTAACTGTGAAAATAAATTATGTATTTTCCTAAAAATATTATCTTCAACGTAGTCCAGAAATATGAAATTCATTATGTTCCACCAAATTTCTTTTCTTCCTAGTTAACCCAAATTAATTAAAATAGGGACAATCTTGAACAAGCTTCTAATCTAGCCTTTTCCAGCCGTACCTTCTTCTTCAAATGGTAAATCGTTGTTTGTATTGACCTGTAAAGTAATTAAAAATCTTATTCGAAGTAGTGAAAGCCATAAAGATATTCATTCATTTAAACTCTAAACTACAAATAAAACTATAGGACCGCCTTTCGTATATCACACAATCAAATATTTATTACCGAAACTAAATCCCGTATGTTTGTTCTACGGTTTGATATCTGAAGTGTAATCATTTTTCATTATTTATACATTTAAAAAGTCATAACGTCAACAGTTCTAGTAATATATTTAACACTTAAAAATTTATAACACGTCGGACAATTAATGAATGAACTGCTTCGAGATCTATGAACGAGTTCGGCAACAATGTTTCTGATCTGATTCTCATGAGATTATTTCATGATGTTCTCTACGTAGTGATACCTTGAGGACTACCGGATTCTTCAACGCCCCTGTTGCTTTAAATTGCTCCTCCAGGGCACATAGTTGCAATCAACACGATGGCTCATAAAAAAAGGAGAAAACATACATGACTCTTTTTTCAGTTTGTTGTCAACTGTTTATCGTACTTGAATATTTAATGAATAATATTTGCCCTGCAGTACTGGAAAAACAGATTACATGAGTTATTTCAGCGTACTTTGAATGTTTTGTTTCCACTCCAAAAATATATATTAGGACTGAGTAAAAAATTGATTTTTGATAACTTAATCAGTTTTATAATCATCAAATCTGAATCGCTCACAAATAGGTTGATTCAAATGGTTTTCCCGAGTAGTTTTGTTTCTGAATGAGAAATCTTCACAACTAACTGAAATACATCAGGTTCTCAAACACATTTTATAGAAACGCTGTCTTGAAGACATTAACTTATAACAAGATTGAATACAGAAATGAATATAATTGTAAGCACCCTTTGCAACGGTTTGATGATTGGGCTTATAATAAAGAAAGTTCTAATTCTTCGAAATGAATGAATGAACAGAAAAAACACTAATGATGTGTGGTAATCATTTCGATCATTTTTAAATATGTTGTGTCCGTATGTCATTACTTTTATGATTGAATTGTAACCTAATCTTTAAGCTGATGGTTAGTTGAGCTAGATTCTCAGAAATTGCATATTAATCTCTGAAAAATTCTGTTTGCTCATATTTTAGTTGTCCCATTGATGAAGACAAAAACCCTGGGGCCGAAACGTTTGGAAATAATTAATAAAGAACATGAAATAACAACTTTTACTTTTTAAATGAAACTTGTATCCAAGAAAGGGAGAAATGGCAATATATATATATATATATATATATATATATATATATATATATATATATATATATATATATATATATATTATATATATATATATAATATATATATATAATATATATATATATATATATATATATATATATATATATATATATATATATATATATAATATATATATATATAAAAATAAATATATAAAAATATAATAATAAAAATATATATATATATATATATATATATATATATATATATATATATATATATATATATATATATTATTCATTCAAATTGTTGTTGCCTGTGAACTATTTCTAGTCTTTTGATAATTATTAGCAATAAGAGGCTTGTTGAATCTCAAAAAACTCGATTTTATTAAAAAGTTGACATTCGTAGCTTTATCGAAACTCTTTAATACAATCGAGGTTTTTGAGATTCAACAAGCCTGTTATTGCTAATAATTATCTAAAGATTATATATATATATATATATATATATATATTTATATATATATATATATATATATATATATATATATATATATATATATATATATATATATATATATATATATTTAATTTTATATATATATATATTTATATATATATATATATATATATATATATATATATATATATATATATATATGTAATGAAACAATAAACTATGATTACAATTTCACAAATATTTGAGTCGTGAAGCATGATGAACTCTTCGAAGTACTTCATTAGATACTGACTAAATAATTATTAATTTTTAAATATTATCTAGGTTTTAATTAGAACATTCGGAAAATTGAATCCGAATCATTACCTGGAACTGCATTTTTGAAATAGTCCAATCAGTAGCTACTTATTAGTTCTATTTCACAATTCAGAAGAAGACCTGAGTATTCGAATTTATTGATTTGTTCAGATTTCAATTTTCTACCCATATACTTCTTTTTTAATATTTAAAAGTCTGAATTGAATGAGCTACATTCATTATTTGGGTTTTCGAACAAAAATTTATTTTTGATAAATGGAAAGATCATATATGTATATCTTTTATATCAAAACTATTTTTGGCTTTTTTAAACTCTAATTAAAAAGTTAAATAAAATAAAAAGTTAAGTTTTAGATCCAGTACCGAAAACATGCCGACAGTTACCGAACAAACCTGAGCGCGTGTGACGCCACAATGATAATTTCTACTTATCGTAGCATACAGCTAATAGAGTGTTCCCTTAACATTATGACGTCACAAATATGACCACCAATCGTGGTAGGTTTGTAGTCAATTTTATCAATTTCGAATTATTTATAAATAATTTTAAAAAATGTTTTGAAGAATTTTTCGACTGTTGGTATAAATAGTGATTTGGTTTTTTAAATACAAAAAAAAATGTATGATTTTTCATTTTAAAACCCCGACTATTAAATTCTATAATGAGAATCTGCCTTTATTCATATCAAAACAACGTTTATCTTCAACCACAATTAATTTTAATCCGGACATTCATTTTTCTTTCTATTTCTAAGTTAAGGTGATTTTTCACACGAAAAAAGTGATATGACGTTTGTCCTAAGAGTTTCAATATAAGTTAAATCACTATTATCGATTATATTTTCAGGCTAGACGAAATCTAACAAGCTGTACTTCCAAAAGGGGGTCATGTATTGTTACTCAAATATTTGTTAAAATTGTTATCAATAGTTGTTCGTTATGAATATCAGTTACCTATGCATAATGAAACCTATATTATAGTAATCTATATTCTCTAATAGGCTCTTGCACCGAATATTATTAAACTAAGTTTGATCATAAACCGAGTTTAATCTGACATTTGGCAAGCGAAAATGTCAAATTAAACTCGGTTTATCATTAAACTTAGTTTAAAACATACGGTGCAAGAGCCTATAAGTGTGTTGAAATATTCACAGGAAAATACTAGCAAAACGGCACATGATGAATTTCAACTTATTTGCAATTATTATACCTGTTCTCATTCAATAATCAAAATTATTCCTAACAGGAAAACCAACTGATAAACTGGCACTGATAAATGTTTTCGAACTTAATATGAAATAGCATCACTTATGTAGGACTAATTTAATTCGACAAACGCTATAGCAATTCAGAGAATCGTTCATTCTCCTTCGATATGAAGGCATTCTTGTAGTATTTATACATGCTGTTTTTTTTATCAAACAGTAGTATTAAATGAACGAAACTGATGGGATTGCTAGCGAAACAATTATAGGCTTTTTATCGCCGAGGGGTGCAGCAAAACCAGTTGGTGAGTACCAGAAGCCAGCTGCATTCCAATTTTTGCCAAGATACAATCCAGCTAAAGAGAATACAGATGGTAAATTGTTATTTGCAATCCTCCGCTATGATATATGGGCTGTCAAAGTCAGGAAGATCGTTTTTCAAATATCCATCTGTAGAAACTTACGAGCCTATAAATAAAAATAACTATAGGCATACACTCATATGATTGGATATCTTATTTTATGTTCTGAATCCACGAATTGAAGGGATGAGTAAGTAGTGAATAACTAGTTTTCTGCATTGATTGAAGTGGTCGTTTTAGGTATATAACAAAATCTACATTGCTAGTATATGTGATTCTATTTGTAGAATGATGAGAGACAATATTGCTTATTATTTGAAATTTTTAAGTTATTCATTGTGATATAATTAATTAATTAATTAATTAATTAGCATATTAATTATTAATTAATTGTGATATATTGGGAGATATACAGTACGGAATAGTCTGCTAAGCACAAAGTCATAACAAAAATGATGAATAACTACTTAAGTGATAAAAATTCAAGACTTGACTTCCGTTTCGCACGTTTTTAGTCGTACATTTGCCGAAGACAATATATTATTGCACCGTATTGAAACTCAACAGCAGTTTTTAAAACCGTTCTAGACCTTTATGACCACCACCTTCGAGACTTCTGATATATGTATATATATATATATATATATATATATATATATATATATATATATATATATATATATATATATATATATATAATATAAGTATATATATATATATTTATATATATATATATATATATATTATATACAGTGCTTTCATGATGAAAGGAACAAATTCATTAAAAAATTAGTTTCTATTTCATGTTTAAAATCCTCGGACAGGTCGATTAGTATTTTTTATTTGGGCATTTTTCGCAATAAAAATTTTGTATACAGGGTGTCTCATTCAAGAGCTATGGCTTTGTCATTAGTTTTTTTAAAGGTAATACCCTGTATATTATTTCACTTTACAATTCTGCGATAAATTCTTATCACTTTTTGTGAACATACCATTATGCCTCAACTCGATGGATTGCCAGAAACGGAGATAGTGGGTAATGAGAGGTACGATATGAAAAACACACAAATGTAATTACTAATTTAATTTTTACATATGTTCAATCTGTTGTCCGTTTACTTCGAGACATTTTTGAAGTCGATTCAATGTTTCCCGTTGCACATTTTCAATTACTTCTGGACTGATAAGTCTTATTTCGCTGCCTGATTCTCTCTTTTAGATCATCAATATTATTTTGGTCTATTCAAATAAACTTTTAGACTTCAAATAATCCCATAAGAAAAAATCCAATGGGGTTATGTCCGGTGATTTTGGCGCCACTCAATCGGAACCTCTCCGTCCTATCCATCTGTTGGGAAAAGTTGCAATCAAGAAATTGTCGAACAGCGATTGAATAGTGAGGAGGTGCCCCATCTTGTTGAAAACCATATCTCGTTATTAGGTATGTCAGGATCTTGTGGGTTAGGAAACAAAACAGCTAAAGCCGGAACGAGTTCGAACTGGAGAAAGTTCAAGTAGTCCTCTCCGTTTAGTGTTCCTTCAAAAAAATAGGGACCAACTATACGATTTCGAACAATCGCTGCCCATGTATTAATTTTTTGAGGCCGCTGTGTGTGGCATTCTTGCATCCAATGAGGATTCTCGGTCGCCCAATACCTACAGTTTTGTCTGTTGACGTGGCCATTTAAAGTAAAGGTGGCTTCATCAGAAAAAATTATGTTTGTAATGAAATTTAGATGTTGATTATGAATTTCAAGAATCTGCTCACAAAACTGTACTCTGCGGTCAAAATCGTCTTCTAATAATTCATGTACCAGCTTACTTTTATAGGGGTGATACTTATTTACCTTAAGTATTTTATGCACGGACCCTACTGATAAATTGAAATTATTGGAAATTGTAGTAATGGATGTATGAGGGTTATCTTGGGTTTCTAGTAGAACGTTCAGCACTGTTTCTTCAGATACTCTCGGTGGTCTTCCTTTAGGTAAATCTCTAACGTGGCCGTATCTCCTGAATTTTGATTCAATTTTTGCTGACTGTCGATCTAGTAATTGGCGGACGATCAGGATGATTTTCATTGAATAGATTGCAGACTTCTTCTTGTGAACGCACCCTATCTCCAAAACCAATCATCATAAGTACTTCAATACGTTCTCTCTCTCAAGTAATTGCATTTTCTTAAACAATGAAGTAGTGTAGTGCCTGGAGCGTTAAAAAACGTGAAAACTGCGGACTATACAGCACCAGTGAATGAATTCAGATGGTACATGTGAAATTTCATTCTTCAGATTTAATGACAATGTTTACCTAAATTTTTTTTTGTACTTTTAATCCACATTTTAAATCTCCAGGTGCTCCAATATCTCCGTTATAATCTGGGAATCCATCAAGTTGAGGCATATGGTATGTTCACAAAAAGTGATAAGAATTTATCGTAGAATTGTAAAGTGAAATAATATACAGGGTATTACCTTTAAAAAAACTAATGACAAAGCCATAGCTCTTGAATGAGACACCCTGTATACAAAATTTTTATTGCGAAAAATGCCCAAATAAAAATACTAATCGACCTGTCCGAGGATTTTAACATGAAATAGAAAGCTAATTTTTTAATGAATTTGTTCCTTTCATCATGAAAGCACTGTATATATATATATATATATATACATACATATATATATATATATATATATATATATATATATATATATATATATATATATATATATATATATATATATATATATATATATATATATATATATTGTCCGGTACATATTATCAACTCCAGCAGTCCCTATATGACCAAATAAGCTGAAATTTAGGTTTATGTTTGATGCAGAACTAAAGTGTCAATATTTGAAAATTTTCAAACTTTGCACAAGGGAGTGAGGAGTAGCTGTATTGGAGGATGTCTTCTCCCCCAAACACCGTCCAAATTGAAGTAGACAGTTACTTCTGGATAATGCAAAATTAGTAGAAAAACTCTTTCATTTGTGGTGTTTTGTTATTGTTTCATATTACAAATATGAACTACCACAGACTTGTTTCATTTTCTATCGATTTAGATTGATATTTCATTTCATAAATGCCGTAGTTTTTCTCCCAATATATATGTATCATTATTTTCGACTGAATGTATAATGAATTTTGTGTTGACATTATTCAAATATAAAAATTGCTCAAATGTTATTTAGAGTATTACTTCTTCCAATTTCTCATTCAAGTTTTGGAATAAAATAAATTATTTTCTAATTTTTAATACTATTTGCTACTAAAGCTTAGCTCTACACGATGCACTTCGCAAATTTTTTTTTCAATAAAATAAATTTTGTTATAATTTTTAATTCGGGTTGCAATTGAACCGTGTTTCTTCAAACCACAATCTGTTCCGTTGGAATTTCATCTCAACGCGATGCACTTCGCGCTAAAGATACGACCCTGGTGACGGAGCTCTGCTGCTCGAACGTTTTTCCTTAATGTTAATAATGAATTTGAAAGTGTCCAACCAATTTATAATATTATCCATGCCGGTTACTGTCAAACTCTCCAAACTCCGACCATGTAGATCCATAAATGACAGCGACGGTATCATCAGCGTAAGATATAATGTGCCCATGTTCGCTGTTAAAAGCGAATTGATATATGTGACAAATAGAAATGGTCCCAACACAATTGAATAATAATTTCTGAGCTTCGAAAGCACTTTGAATGTACGACATACTATTTCGGTCCTGCCGCTGTGTCCTTGAAAATATACTCAGATTCGTAGACTTTTTGTCCTATCCGCGGGTACATCTTTCTCATACCATATTTGGTTTAGTCGAACAGGTGAATGACGCTCCATAATTGCCGGTTTATTTCTGACTTCGTTATGAGCCTCATGAATCCGAGACATGAAGTGGTATGGGAGGAATATATTAAGCGGATGAAGTTTGAGAATCAATTTTTTCTTCAAAGTTATGCTAACGCAATATACGGCACTTCTCATGAATATAAATACATAAAAATGACATTGTGATCGAAACTTCATCATATTTTATTATCGTATATTGATTTACGTTGATGGGGTTTTGAACTTTCGGAAAATTAAACTATTGGTTTATTTTTAGTTGTGTCATTCATTTCAAACTTATCCTCATTTTCCTGAAGTTTATTGCTGGTGTCAGAATTTCTGTTTGAAGATTAAAAAAACATAAATAAATACAAAAAAGTCGTAACGAAATAGGTACTATTGATGACAATTTTCAAATTAGAAATTGAGAACATGAACGCAGTTTCGAAAAGAAGAAAGCAGATTCTTACTATCCAAATCCTTTAATTGATGGATCATTTAGCCTTTGAAATGTTGAATACGGAGAATGAGGGTTCGAAATTGAATATCGTAAAATCTTGACAAAAGAATAAATTCAACTACTTAGGTTTTCTTCTGATTAGTCAGGTAAAACTCAAATATAGTCTCTTCTTAAAATTGTTCAAAAATGAAGTTCCAGGTAGCAGTTCGGTCTTGAATTTTTAAATAGTTTAATTCCTAGATGATTAGGATTATGAAGCAATATATATATATATATATATATATATATATATATATATATATATTTATATATTTTTATATATATTTATATTTATATATATATATTATTATATATATATATATATATATATATATATATATATATATATATATATATATATATATATATCTTAGAACCATTAATCAGTCAGCACCTGACGAAGAATAAGTAAACTTCGAAACGCGCGTCTTTCATTGGTCGTATTTTACCATAGAATACATACTATTGCAACATATCGCAGAAAAGCAGGCAGGTGCGGAAGTAGTTTTTCTATCCGTTTTAGACCTCTTAGCCCACGATTTTCGAAAAGTTTTCAAGTCGTATATATCTATATATATATAGATATTTATATATATATATATATATATATATATATATATATCCCATTCAGTAAAATTGACTGAAATTTGGTACCTGAGATTTTTTTCGTTTCAGAACAAAAGTATTCAAATTTGGTTAAATTTTTCCAACCGCTGCCATTTTTACGCAGATATCTGTGTTTTTTTTTCGTGGTTTTTGAATATTTTCCAAACTCCACAGCTTCTGCAGATTGAGTAAAAGGGTTCAAACATGGTATATAGATTGAGTTAGTGTGGGGGCAGTGCCGTTTGGTAGTTTCAACCATTTTTCTCAGTCGCGCTGATGCACCACGCGGGGACTATTCCGTTCAAATCGCATCTCGACCTGCTTCGCTTATCAATACAGGATGCACTTCGCAAATATTTTTTCACAATAGAGGGTTCAAATTTGGTACGTGGATTATGTTGATCTTGAGGTATGTTCCTCTTTTGGTTTCAACTTTTTTCCTCAACCACGATGCACTTCGCAAATTTTTTTTCAACAAAATTAAATATTTTAAACTTTTCAATTCAGTTTGCTATTTATAAACAGACTTTTCAAAATATAATTCAATCGTTAGAATTGCATCTCGACCTGATGCATTTCGCGTGAAAAATACGACCTCAGTGATGGAACTCTCACAAGTTTTTTATAATTCTAATATTTTTGAACATTGTGTTTCATTAGGAATCGGCTTCAGTAATCGATAGTTATATGAAATGTATTTCAAAGTTCCTTCGAATGTATTTCAAAGCATCTATAAATTGAAAATATTGAAAACTTAATTTGTTTTTGATTTTCTTCTACAATATTCGAACAAATGTATGCTCTCACCCTTTGCATATTCCACACTTAACACTATTCAGGAGTGAATTGAATTTTCAAATTGGTATGGTTACTCAAGACTATTTGATATATTTCCAAAAAGAAAACATATCCAATTGTCAAATGAATATAAACGAAGAAACATACTGTTTTTTTGTTTTTCTACTGGTTATATATTGGATGATATATTAATCTCTTATTTGTTATATAGGTACGTTCACTTTATTGTTTTGGTTTTTCTATTGAAGAAGATACAGATTCAACGATGAACTTTACCTACGATTATGAAAATAAAAACCATTGATTATTATTATTATTATTATTTCAACTACATAGCTTGATTTTGAGCTGAACCTATGCTCTCAAGTTCGTATTCTGAACAGAAACTTAAGATCAAAGTCTGCGTCACAGCACAGTACACTATGAAATAATTATTATTCACCTCACCTCCTTTGAATGAATACATGTAAAAAAAGTGAGTTACTATGAAGAAGACTAATTAAATTTGTTGAATGCGGTATGAATACGAAATTAACATTACTGAAACTCCATTCAAGATTGATTATATGTTTTAATACTGCCGAAGGGTGTGCCAGGAAATTAGTAATATTTTTTTCAGAGATTTTAAGTAAGCTATAAGTAATATACACTACCTTATCTTTCTGAGTAGCTAACTTTCATTTTCTGCTTAACGAAAAATGTGGTTCAAATTTCGCTTGCTCTAAATTCAAGATTACCTTGTCGCTCACTTTTTTTTGCTACTGATTCACCGACTTTTAAGTGGGTTATGTCAACACCTCTAATGACTCTGTGGTTGATTTTAATATCGTATACTTGCACCTCAAGCAGTACATCGATGAGTTGAGTATCTAAATAGAAAAGTGAATGCACGGTTTATTAATTTGAAGAGGAAATGATTAATGTATTCAATATTTTCATTTCGTTTTCGAAACTTTCTATATTCATTCTCTTTCAAAATCCTACATGAGGAACTTCATTGAAATAAGCATCGAACTGGTATAATATTCGACATATCTATCAATATATCCAATAATATATTATCACTATATACAGACAAATTCTTCTTATCACGAAAGAAGAACAAGAATATAATTAATTAGCAAACGTTCACTAATGACAATATAGCACCATCCACATTTATATATATATATATATATATATATATATATATATATATATATATATATATATATATATATATATATATATATATATATATTTATATATATATATATAATTATATTTATATATATCTATATATATATATATAATATATATATATATATATACATATGTATCATACGATACACTGCAAAACTCTTTTATTTAGAGAAAAAAAACTATAAATTGAAATACATCTGACTTTATACTTCTCAAAAAAAAAAAATTCTCCATGATAATAATTGGAATATTTGGAATTTGGAGTCCTGTGAGCAGTACAGTTGACAAAATTGTCAATCAATGAGTATTTTCATTTTTAGATAGAAATATGTTTTTTACTATTAAAAATGTAATGAAAAATATTGGAACATGGCCTCAAACTAGAATTATGTCGCTTCATTTATTAAGCAAACCATATCTTTACGTTTTTTGGGACAATACATTTCTATTAGAATTTGTTAATATCTATCATTCATGGTGACCAAACTGTTGGCATGTTTTGCGGTTCACTACATAAATTTTTTACTTGGGCTTCGTAGTTTCTTCCACTGTAAGATACACATCGGTGAGTTCCATACTACCTAAAGTACCAAAGAAACAATGTTAATTACCCCATGCGGAAATGTGGGTCAACCGTGTCACAAAACATGGAAATCCATTGGATGGTCGTGTTTAGAGAAAACGATGGCAACGGCCATGAAATAAATATACTTGATAACTGAGTAACTAATTAAACTTATTCCTCTCTTATTCAGCAAATCTGATCAACCGTAAGAAGTGAATAATTATATATATATATATATATATATATATATATATATATATATATATATATATATATATATATTATATAATATATATTTATATATATATATATAATATATACTATATATATATATATATATATATATATATATATAGATAATGAAATGAAATTTACAGGATCTGTTTAATGCATAAAACTGCGTTTTTTGACAAGTAACTCAACTTCATGCAACTTCTGGTTTCACCGGAAGTGACATGTACTTTCGATTTTTAAAAGGGACACCTGGTATATTTTCAGTTTTTTTGTCTCCGTATGACATTAAAAATACAACCATGTATCATTTGCTACTTTTTGTAACCGTTGTTCAATTTTTTTTCCGAAATAACTTTTTATTGTAGAGGGCTATAGATGCGTTCAAATTAATCATTTCGGTCCTAAAATGGTCCTGTTTGCCGTCCAGGGACGTACATTTGTGGGCGTGGCTTTGGACTTATTTTGTTTCAGTTTTGTTGGTCACAGGCTACTCGATCATTTCAAATTTTATTTTAATCTCAATAAGATTCTTCATTTAAAGAAAGTTCTAAGGTAATGGGATTTCAGGTTTTTATCGAAAGTTTTCTTTCGACCTAATACCTAGAGTGTGGTATCAAATTAATCGTAATAATATTATCTTTTTTTGTAACCCGACGAGCCACCATGTTGCCATTTGAAAAAAAATAGTAATAAAAGTTTTAAAATTAAACTTCACACAGCTGGAACATTTTGATCGAAAACAGTGAAGTTGTATTTTAACATACATTTTAGGACCGAAATTAGTTATTCGAACCCATGCATAGCCCTCTAGAATAAAAATTTATTTCGAAAAAAAAATAAAAAAAAGGTTACGAAAAGTAACAAATGATACATGGTTGTATTCTAAAAGTCATATGGATACATAAAAACTGAAAATATACCTGGTGTCCCATTTAAAAATCGAAAGTTTATTTCACTTCCGGTGAAACCGAAAGTTGCATGAAGTTGAATTACTTGTCAAAAAATGCAGTTTTTTGCATCAAACAGATCCTCTAAATTTTATTTCATTATCTCTGAAAAAAAAAGTTATAGGGGCGAGCCACCTTCCGTGGACACTCGGTATATATAAAAATACTGCTGAAAAACCAGGATCGACTGGTTTCTAAATTACGCAATGAAGTGTCGTCTGGAATATGTACAGTTTCTCGAAGATGAATAAATTTGTGAAAATTTTCCAATACTTACTTCAAAAATATGTCGTTTTTAAAGATTTGTAATATTAAAAGTATAGCGTATATAGAGTATAAAAAAATGAAGACCTACGATGTTTAACTAGAGGCAATACACCATACCTATAATTCTCATTTCAATCAATTCAAGTGACAACTACAGGGCTATAAGTGTGACATCATTTATGCGTGGACTGTACGGACGAATTTTGAGAAACAGAATAGAACAAAGTGTCTGTCTAAAACAACTAGCAGGAAAGACTATTGCCCGTTCGAGAGAATTACACCCCATATTCATCGATTTGAAAAAGGCATATGACACTGTCCCCGTCAATCAGTTATGGAAGGCAATTGCAAATGAAACAATACCAACAGAATACCAGAATGCGTTAAAGAAATTATACAACAATACGAAGAGCCAAATAAGTATAGGAGGGGAATTGTCGGATGAATTTTCTGTGAATAAAGGTTTGCGACAGGGGTAATGCATGTCTCCTACACCATTTAAAATCTATATAGACAAAGCCCTTTCGGAATGGATAAGAAAGTATAGCCAAATGGGAATAAAAATAGAAGATGGAAAAATCTTCAGTCTATTACCTATTCGCAGACGATCAAGTTATATTAGCAGAAGATGAAGAGGACGTGAGCTATATAAGGAATACGAAAAATAGAGCCTGGAAATGAACTTACAAAAAACTGAATATATGGTAATACGAGCTCAAGGCCTTGACCTATATTATGGAAAAAGAGCTCATCAAAAACACCAATCAGTATAAATACTAGGAGTAACACTGGCATTGGACGGAAGAGACGAATAAGACATTCAGAACAAAATCAGAAGCGAAAAGACAATTATTAAGCAGTTACATTCTATACTATGGAATGACACGATCTCTAAAAACACAAAGAAAAGGATATATAATTCTTTCGTGAAGAACACAGCACTGAATAAATCTTCGAAAGAAAAAATTACCAGCTACAGAAATGATGTACTGGAGAAGATGTTGTAATTTTACACTGATGGACAGAATCAGAAACAATGACACACGAGAGAGAATGATTATCGATAAACCATTGACAGCAATTATTGAAGAAAAACAATTGATATTGTACGGCCACATTAGTCGAATGAACGATGACAGAATGCCTTAGAAGATATGGGAATGGACACCAGCACAAAGAAGAAAAAGGGGAAGACCATGTAGGCATTAGAACATGGAAGTACAGGAAGCCGCTGAAAAAACAGGATTAAATATTGACATGTATACAGATAAAATGGAATGGAGATTGGGTTGCGGTAGACGGCCACGGCTGTAAAAAGCCGCGTATATATATATATATATATATATATATATATATATATATATATATATATATATATATATATATATATATATATATATATATATATATATATATATATATATATATATATATATATATATATATATATATATATATATATATATATATATATATATATATATATATATATATATATATAAATAGATATATAATTCCAAACAATGATTTTGAGGATACTGAATCAAATAGTTTTTCTTGTGTAATGTAACAAGTAATATTTTACTTGAATACGACATTTCCACTTTTCTTGATATCATCACTGAAAACACTGTTTCCAATTTTCACTTTGTCTGCAACAGTCGACGATGGCCATCCACCATGACGTTTAAGTCTCAAAATATCAGCCCATGAGCCAAGTAAAATCGATGCAGAGGACCATCTAGAGCTATGACCAATACATCTAGCAGTATTAGGTAATCCAATAATTAATTCAATTACATTCGGAATTTTGCAAAAGTATTCATTCCAACTACTGGAACTGTACATTTTCATCTATTATACTTAAGAAATATTCCAGGGTGTTCTGTTATCTTAGGACGCACTGACATGCAGGTACTCATGGAAAATTTCAGCTTGACTAAATTTGTTTGCATTATTATTTGGACTACAGAGGTTCTTTGTATTTTCGTTTTTGAATCAGGAATTTTAACTAATTGCGTATATAAGAATCCTTATTCTCAATATCATAATTTCATCTCGGCGATTGGCGTCTAATAATCTCATCGTCATAACTAATTTCATAAACAAAAATTAATTTTTCATCAGCAGCATCAAGAAAATATTAGTCACCTCTTCCCTCATGAAAATGTTTGCAGTTTTCACCTATATGTATCTTATGTTGACTGCTAAAGTTGATTTCGACCACAAACTTGACAAAATTTTTCTCCCAAATATGCAAGAATTACCTAGGAGATCTGATACCTTGGATATTAATCTAAACTTAACCGGTTGAAGTTAAAAGCTAACTAGTTCATCCATAATTGAAGGGATATTTTGAAAATTTACGAAAATTATCAGATTGCGGTTTTACAGTGAGGACTTCAATAATAGTTATTACGATTATCTCTGATAACTTAATGTATGTTCTAATCATTCCTGGTAGGCATGTATTCTATGCAATGGACTGAAATAATTTACTGCCAAGCCAGTAAAAATTAAACGTTTGCTTTCAAAAGGTTAACAATAAAGGGTATTTTCTTTTTCATATTAATAAAGAAGCGTGGTTCAAAGCCAACGGATTGAAATTAAATATCAATAAAACAAATGAATTGTCCTTCAGTTCATCGGAGAGGAAAGCTGAATCGATTAAAATCTTGGGAGTTGCTTTGCAGGGTTCGCTTACCTGGTCGGTTCATATTTCTGGAATAATTAAAAAGCTTTCCTGTGCCATATACACGATCCGCAGAATGAGGTCCGTCGGAAGTGAGAGCATCGCTAAATTGGCCTATTTTTCAAATTTTCACTCTATTGCGACGTACAATATCATAATTTGGGGATATAGTCCAGAGATCCACGTATTCTACTGAAGCAAAAAGAAGCGACTAGAGCAATTTGTGGTGAATCCAGACTATCTAGCTGCAGAAGATTCTTCAAGGAACTCAGGATACTCACAGTGTTGTCCATCTTTATACTATCATGCCTAAAACACTTACGTGCTAATAAGAAGCTTTTTCTAACAAATGCTAATATGCACACGTATAACACTCGTGGAAAAGAAGATTATCTCACCGAATATCATAGGCTCAAGGGAACTCAAATAGGAGTTAATTATTATTGCATTAAATTTTATAATAGGTTGCCTTCACGAGTCAAGGAACTGCCGGACAGAATATTCTTGAGGCGTCTGAGGTCTGCTCTGTTAAATCATCCTCTGTATTCTTTACAGCAGTTTATGGAATTGAGCAATGATGCCTTCTAGTCTAGTCTGATATATATGTTATTGTATATTGTTTTATTCATGTTGGAGTTTTTTGTGAATGTTATGATTCTGATTTTCATGTTTTTATTTTATACATGGTATATGTGAGATTGATTATAAAGTGTTCTTTATTTGTATACATCTACAGACTTGCCATGTAATTATTTTTGATGGTTAAATAATTTATTATTATTATAAAACTAAACTATTACCAAAAATAGCGTATACAACTCGAATATAACGCTTTTTTTTCAATTTAAAGGGTTCGTAACTAACTACGGCAGGTTATGAAAATTTCTCGAGCGTGCAAAAAAAATTCTCTTCATATTCTTCTAGTTCAGAATTTTACTTCTGACTGCTTTCTCATAAGTTTTCACTGATTATAAATCTCAAATTGTTTTATAATTAGTTATTCACTGTAATCAAATCGTAAACTGAATTTAATTATGTTTATGACTTTCTCAACTCACTCACTGCTTCTTTATAAAACAATATATATTATTCTCTCATAGTTGGTCATTATATATAATTAATACTTTTTTAGAGTATATATACTAAGAGTATTCAATGAATCAATTACTTCATTTCAAACTTAAATTCTCTAAGAAACTACTACTGATACTAATACTACTAATACTAATAATGATATCATCAGTATTAGTTGTTCAATATCGAGAAGAGATGATACAAAAATTTAAAACATGACACCACATAATCAATCATTCAGAAATAGAGATTTTAAGTCATGAAGCCCTCAAACTATATCGGTCTTATTTTTCTAAAATCTATATTTATTTTACCGACTAGTTCATCAACATGTCGCTGATGAAAGAAATCTTAATCAGTTTAAAAAACCAAAGCGTCACAAATCTCTGCTCTAATTCTATAATGAAACATTATTTTCTTTGGAAAATACATCAGTAGGAATATTTGCAAATCATCAAATTTTATGCTTCTAATTCCAGATTTACGTGTGAAGCAGTAAAAAATATAGGTACTCAAGGAAATGAAGTAGAGAAATCTGTCAAATTATGTTGTAGGCGATTAGCATGGAGAAGCTCTTAACCATCAAAAGAAGTTTTTCAGTTATTAGATAATCTTCAGTTATTATTTTAATTTATAATCGGATACATACTCTAATTAGGACTTGATTGTAAGCTTAAGTCAATAGAATTATGAATATAATCTACTTTCGCCAACCATCTTGTGTTTAATTTCTCACCGATATTATCACATTAATCAGATATTTAATAAAAGGAATTATTCCTCATTTCTTGCCATTAGCGTATCGTTTATTCTGTAATAACATATAAACGAAGCAATTATTCACGGCAATTGACGAATAAATAGCATTTATAGATGAATTATCGCCTATTAATTATTATATATTTTTTGAAGAAATAATATATACGTGAATAATAAGAGCAGTCATGCATGATAATGTTGCTAATGTGGAAAACTGAAGGCATAACGCTTTGGGGTAACAATAATTTTATAAACGGAAATGATTTAATTCATCCAGGAACTACTGCTGTGCCATATATACATATATATAGATATATACATATTTATTCAAAAATAAGGAGTTTTCTAATCAAATACTGGCAAAATGTAACGATATAATAACAGATGACAATAGTTTCGGGTTGGCCAACCAATAATCTAAAGTTTCATTTATACTGAACTGGTTTCCTCTGTCTGGTATTCATGTATCATTATAACAACTCCTGAATCCGTATTCCTATTCTGTAGCACCTGTATGGTGACAATCTGGAAATGCCCGTTTAATTATGGAAAAACTCAGAATCTGGTTACTGACTGTAATTAATAGTGGTAATATTTATTTAGAAGTTAATGATTCTCTGGCTTGGTTATAATAATATGCATTATTCGCTGAAATTTTATAACAATATGGATAATCTGTGCTATTGTGAATTGAGATATCTCTATGAAAAGGTTTATGGTGAATTAAAGAATCATTTTTAGTGACTCTAGAAATGATGAAATGTAGAAATTAAATTAAAATAAATAAAATGGAAATATTGTTCAATAATTGCTGGTTTTCGAACGTTACCTAAAAAATTTCAAAAATGCTATTAGCACTCCTTTGCCACTAAACAAATTTTTTCAAAAGGATGAATAGAATGGTTCTGCATTGATTTTTCGAAAATTATTAATGAAATATTTTTTTAACTAAGGACCCCATAGATTGCTCATCATAATAAACCTATGTCTACTGATATACTTCATCAAAACTGAAATACAAAGTTTTCGCCCAAACATGTTTGTTTATACTAATGAGAGATATTTGGTGCCATTTCTATGTAAAATCGCACATTTTGCAAAATTGGCTTCACTGAATACATGTAACTGAATATGCTATATTCTATCGATACACTTCATGTTGAGTTCATTTGAAACAGTGAAAATTCCTTAAATATATAATTTATAACGATGTTTATTGATTCTAACCAAGTATTTGCATTCTAAATTCATGCCTGAATCTTATCATGATCTAGTATAATTTTTAAAATGATTATAAATATATATATATATATATATATATATATATATATATATATATATATATATATATATATATATTTATATATATATATATATATATATTTATTTATATACATGTATATATAGGTATATATATATATATATATATATATATATATATATATATATATATTTATATATATATATATATATATCTATATATATATATATATATATATATATATATATATATCGTTTATTGAGCGTAAGCTATCACATAAATCTACATCTGCTGAGAATCCTAGACATTTCGGCTTAACATTTCATATTACTTAAAACAAACATTGCTAACCTACGCTTAAATACATTAAAACTAGTACTACCTTTCATATCACTAGGCAATTTATCAAATCTATTGAATCCCTCATGAAAGATACTATTTCTAGATTAAGCAAGCCGACAAACCTGCATGTAAAAGCAATAAGCATTTCTAGTGTCGTAGCCATGCACGTCACTGACACAGGTTATAAATTTGATCACATTATTTGGAAGCAGTCGGTTTTAAACTTTATAAATGAATATATAAGTGGCGAAGACTATTCTCTGCTTAACAGACATCAGTTCTAGAGTATTCAACATAGTTCTTATTGGAGTATATCTATAACATTTCAAAATTACTCGCATGGCCTTATTCTGCAGTTTTTGCAACTGTTGATTTTTTTCTTCGCTCAGTCCGAGTAACAAAGTGGAACAATATACAAAGTGTGGCATAATTATTGATTTGTATAGCAACAACTTTACGTATGTTTCATTTACTGTGTTGTTTAATGTCTTCCCCGTGCCCAAAATTATAAACTTAGATTATTTTACATTCAAGGATAAACTGTTATCACATAGCCATTCGTTAACTGATGAAAGATCCTGATTGATACTTTCTGATAGGTTCTTGATATCCCTATATATATATATATATATTTATATATATATATATATATATTATATATATATATATATATATATATATATATATATATATATATATATATTATATTTATATATATAGTTGTGGAATCCGTCGTTACTACGTGATAATTTAACATGATGAGTAAAACTAAATTTGAATTCACTACGTTTATTATCACAAAATATTTTGAAAAATATAACACTGCGATTGCAATTTCGGTCACTAGACCATCATCCGACAGATTGAGTTCTCATATATATATATATATATATATATATATATATATATATATATATATATATATATATATACATATAAGCCACAAATGTGTCTTTCGAAGCAAACGATTCTGCTCATTGTTGCTGTTTTCATTTCCAAGTTATCCCTACCATACTTGGCTATGCCAATCTGATGAGGACTAAAGAGTCCGAAACACAGGTCAACGGCTGCTTCGACATATGCGGGCTAGACCGATAACTTGTTTTATATATATATATATATATATATATATATATATATATATATATATATATATATATATATATATATATATATATATATATATATATATATATATTTATATTTATATTCATATTTATATGTATGTAAATATAAATTACAAACTATGCTTGCATCTAAACGAATGTGGTATGAAAAATGTTAAATTTTATTTGTAACGTTCGAAGAGATATCGTGGATTTATTAAACACCAGCGTGGAGGAATTGTAATTTCCAGAAGAAAGTAATGATTCTGCGAAATCCATGATAATATCCTGTAACATCCCAATTTTTTAACCTCGGTACCGGCATGCGTTAATGACCTCGCTACATCATAATAAAATCAGGAATAGAACTAACCAACCAGAACCAAACTCTCTCAACTGATTAAGCAAATTAAATGTTCACTGTTCTTTGATAATTAGATATCTTACTCATCACTTTTCCAATAGAGATTATTTACCATTTCGTTAGTTTATTTTTTCGATTAAGTGTACTTTTTACACCAATTTTGTAAATGTATGTGCAAAAAGTATCAGAAATTGTCTATATCATTATATTGATATACTAATGTATCACTGAAATCATACTATGATAAACTATATTCATCTCACCTTGTTTTTCTGAGTAGATTTTGTTTAGTAAAATCTCGTGAACGTACCTGAAACAAATATGGCATTATTAGATTGATTGATAACAGTGTAATTATATATATATATATATATATATATATATATATATATATATATATATATATATATATATATATATATATATATATATGTGTATATATATATATATATATATATATATATATATGTGTATATATATATATATATATATATATATATATATATATATATATATATATATATATATATATATATATATATATATATATATATATATCTTTATATATTAAAATGAATCCTTATTTCCCTTGGTCCCGCCATCACGCTTGAACGGCTGGACCGATTTCACTAATTCTTTTTTTTTTATTTTTTATTGTCAGAAGAAGGTTCTTATGAAAGAAAATATTAAGAAAATTGCGCGGGAAATTAGAAAATCTCTATATATAAAAATGAATCAACGGCTGGACCGATTTCACTAATTCTTTTTTTGTTGTGTTTTTTATTGTCAGAAGAAGATTCTTATGAAAGAAAAAATTAAGAAAATCGCGCGGGAAATAAGAAAATCTCTATATATAAAAATAAATCAACGGCTGGACCGATTTCACTAATTCTTTTTCTGTTGTGTTTTTTATTGTCAGAAGAAGGTTATTATGAAAGAAAAAATAGAGAAAATTGCGCGGGAAATTGAAAAATTTGAGAATAATTAAAAACAATATAAAATTATTTCTAAAATTCTTTATTTGTTGTGTTTTTTATTGTCAGAAGAAGGTTCTTTTGAAAGAAAAAATTGCGCGGGAAATTAGAAAATTTGAGAATACTTAACCACCATATAAAATTATTTCTAATCTATGTCATTTTTATTTTGTTATGACTTAGAAAAGAAAAATTCATATTACTCTCAATTGTTTACCCTTCTACGATCAACCCCTATTTTTGCATCGCGATTTTCATTTTTTTCAATTGTATCCACAGATCCGCAATAGGGCTGCAAGATGGCAATCGAAAATAACAATAGTCGGTTTGAGAATAGGTTGTAATATATTTTTCATACTCCCAATGATTAACATTTTTGCCGGGTCAGATAAATTGATAGATAGATAGTTAGATAGATATATAAA
>JARQZK010002388.1:67500-70006 GCA_030704885.1 Cynegetis impunctata | reverse complement strand
CAAAATTTTATAAAAAAGTATTCATTTATAACAAAGTTATGAGAAATCAAAATTCGAAAACTCACACTTAATAGTCACAAAAAAAACACTCATATCAACAGATAGCTATAGAAATATTTTCTTAATGATTTCGAGGTTTAGAATGGGTTTTTGTTATTTGGCTGATCATTTTCATATGGTGCCAGTAATGTAATTTACTGTTTAAGGATCAGCAAACAAAGAAATAAAAAAATATTTTATTTCCAACCTTCATTTTATTTACCCTTTTTACATAATTTGACATCTATTTATTTCTTTTATTGGATATAACGGAGAATTTGTAGAAGGTGAAGTTTCACCAACACGTATGTCATGCATATTTTATTTGATAAATAAATGAAAATAAATGTGTAAGTTGTTTTTATGAAACATTGTCTTAATATGTTTATTAATTTACATCATGTATCCTTTCAATAAATCCAAAAATTGAAAATATAATACTCAAAAATTGAATGGTGCTATTTCATTGGTGTTTCATACAACCACGGAGATAGATAACAATTCTTACCGATTTATTTTCATGTCATTCCGACACTCTAATGTTAATAATATTATAATCAATGCGGGAAACTTAGAACTTGGGTGGTACATTAATAGATTTATGTGTTCTGTGCAAGTGTTGAGAAACTTATGCTGTATAATTCATCGATATTTGTAATCGAACTGAGATTAATTTCTCACAATTTGTCAATCCCATTGTCTATAAAACCTAAATTGTGAGTGGATATACGTGAGAACAGGAGAATGAATGTACTGCTTCGAAATTAAGTAAGGGTCGAATATTCTTTCCGGTGATTGGAAAAATAGGAATATGTCTATATCGAAATAAAGGTAATAAACTCAGATATTAATCTACTACCAATATACTGCACTAATCTATTCATAATGCAACCATCTTCAACTCCCATTAACTAAAAGACGTTAATTTTATGAAGATAGTAAATGCTTACTATACTTAATGAAAGTTCAAAGTATTTAAAGAATCAGATATAGTATAACAATTCATTTACTTAGTACGTTTATTGAACAAACATTTTGCCTGAAATATTTTCATTATATATATATATATATATATATATATACATATATATATATATATTATAGTATATGATATATGAGTGATTAGTATATATATATATAGATATATAAATAGATATATATATATATATATATATATCTGTTATATCGTATGTTTTCTCGGATGGTGGAATGAATCAGAGAAAGATTCCGGGGTTCAATCCGATTTCGGAAGTTCTGTTGGCGCTGAGAAACGGTGCTTCTCAGCGCCAACAGAACTTCCGAAATCGGATTGAACCCCGGAATCTTTCTCTGATAAATATATATATATATAATAATATTATATATATAATATATAATCTCTTGATAATTATTAGCAATAACAGGCTTGTTAATCTTAAAAACTCGATTTATTAAAAAGTTGACGTTTCGCCACGACATTCGTGGCTTTATCAAAACTTTTGAAAAAAATTGAAATTTCTTTGACATTATTGATTTGAAAAAATTTGAATAGACAAAGACTACTATGTCTTACTAAAAAATTTTTCAGCTGTGTGCCTGTTCTTGTTATTTATTACGTGCTATTCAGTCCAATTCAAATCTGTTTATTATTAGATGGTAAGGGAAACCACAGAAACCTTTACCCACGTAATGTTCGAAATAGGTTCAAATTATTTTGATTTTGAAAAGTCAAAGAATAGGGTACTATTTATCTTGTTTTCAAAAATTTCTCATTGCGCAGTGGCCGTCTTCAGTTATTAATTACATGCTATTTAGTCCAATATCAACAGACAGGTCCGTTGATATTAGATGGAAAGGGAACCACAGAAACCTTCACCCACGTAATGTACAAAATAGGTTTAAAATATTTGATTGTTGTCTTTAAAAGACATTACTTGTAATTTTGGAGATCACATCTTCTAAACTATACTTTCTTTTTAGAAAAATTGAAAATTCTAGATGTTTAGATTTTGTCTAAGAAGATCAGTTGTTATGGTTAGAGTTTGTTTGTTTTGATTTATGTTGTTTCTTCGAAAAATTAAATAATTAAATCTGCGTATTTTGAACTCAAATGTTTGATATCTGTTCTATCATTTACGACTTTATTTAAATTTTTTTGAATATGTAACATTTCTAAAATTTCTCTGCGTTTTTGATATTTTTCTATTTCTAAAATTTTCGTGCTATTAAAGTTGAAAGTATGATTCTCATTGTTTTTATGTTTTATTAGTGCTGTGGTTTGTGTTCTGGTATATTTGTGTGCTTTTAGTCTTTCTTCTAAATTTTGAAAAGTTTGTCCTATATATGATTTATTACAATTATTACAGGGTATACTATAAACAACATGAGATTTTTGCAGAAGAGGTGTTTTACTTTTTAATTTAGAATATATTTGTTTAATTTGATTTTGTGCGGTATGGGCTACTTTAATATCGTGTGGATTTAAAAT
>JARQZK010002388.1:35000-62500 GCA_030704885.1 Cynegetis impunctata | reverse complement strand
AATAATATATTTTAAGTGAATGAATAGACGAAATGTTATGAATTGAAGAATCACTCAAGTTAATAGCAATAAAACGTAATTAACATATATTGAAATGTGAATTGATGAAAATAAAAACTTCGAAATAATAGATCGAAATCTATTGAGTTATAATAATGCAATTCAAATTATAATCGAACTTTAGCAACTCATGGTAGAATATTCTGGCACAGAAGAATTTCATATAGGTACTTGAGGATACCATGTAAAATTCAAAACAATATCCAACCTCGAAACTTTTTGGCAATCAATTGTAGCTTACATCAGTTGCTTCGAAGGTTTGTGAAAGAATCATACTCGAACAAGTTCTCGCATTCTCTCTCGCCAATAATATAATACCGGATAACCAACATGGCTTTCTACCAGGCAGATCAGTTATGACGAATTTATTTGAGTGTATTAATGACTGGACTGTCTCATTAGACTCTGGTCAACCAATCGATGTAGTATATCTAGATTTCGCTAAAGCCTTCGACAGAGTATCCTACAGACGTATACTTCATAAGATCGAGCACCTCGGAATCAGAAGCGACTTATTGCTGTGGATAGAGGCATTTCTAAGAAACAGGCAATTCAGAGTAAAGATTTCTAACATACTTTCTTCAGCACAGCCTGTCACCAGAGGCGTACCCCAGGGATCTGTTCTTGGACCTCTATTGTTTTTATTATATATATCTGACTTGCCTAGTCAGCTCAGTGGTAGTTGTTCGCAATTCGCTGACGATACCAAAATATACGGCAACCCTTGCCATGTGCATTGCAATATTCAGGATGATTTGAATAGGATAGGAGATTGGTGCAGCGAATGGTTACTGCCTTTGAATTTAGAAAAATGTGTGGTTTTGCATTTAGGCAAAAATAATCCCAACCTGTCATATAAGCTTGCTGGTCGGCAATTAAATGTCACTAACAGTTACAACGATCTGGGCGTAACGGTAAGCCATGACTTGAGCTGGAGTAATCATGTTCAAAGTGTAACTCGTAAAGCCAAAGCCGTTACATACCTGATCTCAAAAGCCTTTCCGGGGTGTGATACAAGAGTGGGTAGTAGGTTATATACCTCCTATATCCGTCCTATTCTTGAGTTTGCCGGCCAAGCCTGGCACCCTTCACTCAAGCGCGACGTTGATTCTTTGGAGAATGTGCAAAGATGGGCAACAAGAATCCCCTTCGGTTATGTTCGATCCGATTATGACACCCGCCTAAGACTCTTCGGACTTTCCTCATTTGGGGATAGACGTGAGAGAGGTGATCTTATCACATCGTATGCTGCGTTACACCACCTGTTGCCCCCAAATATTTGCAACATGTTCAAGCTAAATAAAAACCACCTGCGGGGGCACCAACTAAAACTGCAGAAAGAACATTTCAAAACAACCCCCCGCCAATTCTTCCTATCGAATAGATTTTTTGAAAAATGGAACAAGCTCCCGAGCATAAATGCGTTCAAAAACAGACTGGATGCTTGGAATGGAGGCCTAGTGAATCGAACTATTATTTGATTTTTTTGGTATTTTTGAGATTGCTTCTCTCTGTTCTTTATCATTGATTTTGTTATCATTGATTTTATTGCTCTATTTTTATTGAATTGGATACTATGTATTTTTTTTTATATTTAAGTTGTTTTTTTTTCACGAATGTACTGTTAATTTTTACTCTTATTTATGAGCCATAACAGGCTTTGGCCTTGGCTCTTTTTGAAATATAATAATAATAATAATAATAGGTAATAATAATTCAATAACAAATTATTTAGACTTCTAATTCACGAAAAAACTCAAAACAATAAATAAGTGAATGTATAACAAGAACTTTTACTCATACTTTCCCCAGAAACAGAGGACTATTGCCCTGAATTGAAAGTTAGGAGCGTCAAATGTGTTTTAGACCTTCTGAGAACGATATTGTATATATTGGAGGGTGCATGCAACTGAAAAATCGGTTTTTAAAGTATTTTCCCCGAAAAGAAGAGGTCGGAAAGTGGTTTTAAAATCTGGATTAATCCTCCTGGAACAAGACCAAGCTAGTGACTCGAGTACATTAGGTACGCTGGCTAGTATTTGGGAGGTCTCGGGTTCAAACCCCGGGGCCGACTGGTCTGCCATGAGTTTTTTTCAGAGGTTTCCTCATGGTAATGTAGGTCACTGCTTGGAAACTTAGAAGGCGAATGCTGGGCCAGTATTAATGCTCTGAACCCACATTTCCTATGTACTATGTTCCATAAATATTCCGTACCACCTATCCTTAATGCACTTGTACATACAAGTTATCCTCTGATCTGGCTGAAGGAGTTAATCCCAAATTCAAGCTGCCCGCCTCCCTGAACAAGAATATTTATTCATGTATATATATATATATATATATATATATATATATATATATATATATATATATATATATATATATATATATATATATATATATATATATATGAAAAACATGGTTCTCGGAATGAACCGCGTAAAAGATTCGAAAAATCTAAACGTTTCGACTTCTTTTGCGATATTACTATATTCAAGCAGATTTTCTCCTACATTCACTCAAGAACATTTGCTCTGGTAATTATGATACCGTATAAGAGCGGGTCTATTGCTGTTAAGAAATAAAGAATTACTACCAAACCATCTATTCGCTGCATCTACCTATTTCATTACATTTGCATTCCAAACTACTATCCAGTTTTTTAGATTTAAAAATGAGCTGTTACCAGCATAAACTGTCATCGCATCTGCAGAAATACAGCCAATATCATATATATATATATATATATATATATATATATATATATATATATATATATATATATATATATATATATATATATATATGATGTTCAGAAAGATTTCCGCGGTCGGAAGTATTTGAAAAACTTGGTTCACGGAATGAACCGCGTGAAAGATTTGAAAAATCTCGACGTTTCGGCTCCTTTTGCGAAGCCATCTTCAGGAGAATTAGAAGGGGAATAATTCAGAATCATGGCCTCAATCTGCCTACTCCACGATCCGAATTAGGAGGAATCGGAAACAATACGATTGCGTGGTCTCAATTTGCCTACTCCACTAACCGTACTGCTTCCTGTCAACTCTGAAGTCTCAACCTGCCTAC
This sequence comes from Cynegetis impunctata, assembly GCA_030704885.1. NCBI lineage: Eukaryota > Metazoa > Arthropoda > Insecta > Coleoptera > Coccinellidae > Cynegetis > Cynegetis impunctata. The sequence continues at coordinate 59,356 of JARQZK010002388.1, read as the reverse complement.
TCTTCCGTGTCAACTGGCTAGCCGGTCGTCGCGTGTCCGTATTTATAGGTGAGGGGTGCGGGTACTCACGCTCATCAGTGCGGGATGCACTCTGATTGGGCGTTACATGGCGACCAGTGGTCGCCATGTGAGTAGAAGTGCGCAATATATATATATATATATATATATAATATATATATATATATATATATATATATATATATATATATATATATATATATATATATATATATATATAGGTAGGTATATATAGAGAGAGAGAGAGAGAGAACAAACAGTCGGTCTGAAATCTGAATATAGAACTCTGCGGAACACCGAACACCTATGTTACATTTACACATCTAGAACTGATCTGTTGTTCGGTTTTTTCATTACTGGAAAAATGCTAACATATTGTTTTCTGTTTTCAAGGATTGTGTGTATCCACTTCAGTATTTTATATTCCGATAATTTAGCTAATAAGACGATGTGATCAACGCAGTCGAATGACCTGCTGAGATCACAAGAGATTCCAACAGGACACTCGCCCCCCTCGACAATTAGTTTCCATATTTTTTGATTGGTTTTATCTGTTGTCGTAATAGCGTACTAAGCAAGGTGTAATAGTAATAGATTCATTACAACCCAACACTGATCAGAAACAACTATTTTTTTGACAGACAAATAACAGTTTTATTTTGTAGCTTGTTGCTTGTAGTCTAGTATTTGTTCGGGTTTGGGAAAGTGAATATGGATAGTGGTAAGAAAAGATCGCTTTCCATCAATATTCAGCAAAAAGAGATATTAACTGATTACATATCACAAAGGCCTGAAATGTATATAGGTCGGTTGACATCTGATTACACAAGATAAAACATGAAAAAAAAACTGGATTGAAGTAACGAATATGTTGAATAGTATTCCAAATGGTACAGCAAAAGAATGGGCACAGTGGAGGAAAGTAAGTAGGCAGGGCCGGCCTAAGGCGAAAATTGCAAGTGTGCTAGAGTCAAATTTCATGCTCCTGCCTGGGGTCTGGGGGGTATGGAACTTTTTAAAATTTAAGGTCCAAAAACACAGTTTTTGTTCACTTTTTGCGTATATATATATATATATATATATATATATAGATATATGAAATTGAATTTTTGGTGCCAAGCATCATAAAAAGTCATGAAACGAAAAACTATCTTGGTCCCAGGTCGAACTTTGCTAATCGCACCCATTTCAATAAGCAGGATTGCTAAGTCAAAAGCTGCTGATAATCAAACAAGAACTAACGAAGCTACACTAGTGAAAATAAGAGAATATACCCGAAAAATTTGTGAGTGGGAACGTGAGAAGAAATTCGGAAGAAGTTTAGGTAGGTACCATAATTTTCAGAGACGTAAAAATTGAATTATAGAAACAAAGGAAGTACAGAAAACAAAAAGGACTGTGTATTGGAATAATTTTAAAACATGATGGAAAAAATTCCAAAACTAAAACAAAAACCATATTGAATGTTAATGAAATATAAAGATAAGGAAAATAATGTGAAGAAAAACTAATTATTCAATCGACACATAAAAAAATTGAATAAAGTAAAATAAAATTAATTATCCAAAAAATGGAGACGAGCTTCAATACTTTCATATTTACAAATGAGCGATGGATGAATGCTTTCATATATGGTGTGTACGCTTCATAGAAACGAAAAAAAAACTCTATCGCAGCTAGCTGCACTAGAATAGCAGGTTTTCATAATGTATCTAGTTTAAAAAATATATTTCCAAATAAAAAAAATGCACTCGCAAATGTGTAAAGAATATTTCTTTCCTCCCCGGGGTATCAACCCCCAACCAATTCGTACCAAAACCAATCACATCCAAGTTATACGAAACTACGTACTCTATTTCTATAAAATTGCGATATATATATGAAATTTTTTTTTTACAAAAATTGGTCAATTTAATGCCCCTCCAAAAAGCTTGAGTGTGCGGCTGCATACTTCGCACACCCCTTAGGCCGGCCCTGTAAGTAGGTACATAGTATATATTTGCTAGTTGTGTTCTGGAGCTGAAATTTGGTATCTGGTTCATGAAGTAAAACAAAACTATCAAAATTTGAGTAACTTAAGTCAAATTTTTGGTATCTCCTATATTTGGGACAGTCAGTGGTGAACATTATCTGTTTCATTCTTGAATGTATTTTCTGTACTAAATGCATTGTTTCTGAGATATAAGCGTTTAATATTTGTTTATCGATTTGTTGCGAAATATCGTATACTATATAGTTTATATTTCTTGTTATTTTTTGTGTGAGTTGTACGGGATTATTATTTTGTATAAAAGACTATAAGCTTCGTGGCGTGTTCGTGTCTTACTTAATGATGAAGAATTGCTCTGTTTAATTATTCAATCACTCATCCTTAGGTACTATTTTCAAAAATTATTTTTACTTTTTGAATTTAATGTTCTACGTAAAAATTATTATTTCACCTAACTAGTTCTCAAACTTTTGTCTTCTTTAAATGTAAATTTCAATTGTTTGTTGAAATTATTGAAATGGTGGATGCGCCTATGTTATCTCAATAATTTAAAGATATAATAATTTTTTTTATTTGTTGCAGTAAAATTGATACGTTTCTTGCTGAAACTAAAAAGTTTCTATAAATGTTCATTGACTCTCATTTTCTGTTCTGAAGCATCAAATTTCTTGAAATTCTCTGTTTAAGGAAATGCATATTCACCTGTGGCATTTAATAATTGTTCAAGGCTCGTCATTTCGAATAGTTAACCGTATCCTCCTATTAATAGTCATCTTGATTTTTATAATAGCAGTTTCATCTTTATAAAGAGTTGTTTGTGCTGAACATGATCTCAAAACATTTAGTATGGATAATATTCATGTAAATATATGTATTTGGACTTTCATAATATGCATTTTAAACTTGAATGACTTTTATATATTCATACTTGTAGATAAGTATCAGTAGCTATTCTTCCACTGAATTATCGATCGTTTGGTGAGTTAAAAGCCTTGTTTTCACTTCAAAGTAGCTTGAAATAATTTTAATTAGAATACTTATCCTCAACAATGTTATACAATTATTGTCTATAAGAATCAATGAATATGTATATATATATATATATATATATATATATATATATATATATATATATATATATATATATATATATATATATATAATGTTTGTAGATTGTCCATATTTGGGTAGTAAGATGATTTTAATAAATGAAACTATCTTGTCTTCAAATTCCCAAAATTATATTAATCAATGTATAACCGGTTTCGTTGTTTCAGAACAAGATCTTCAGGAAAATACAAAGAATCTCAATTAAAAATTGTAATTCAGTCAACATTGATGAGGACGAAAGACGAAACAAATTAAAAATTTTTTTTCTCACATACGAGAAACAAATTTGTTACTCGTATGTGAGAAAAAAATTTTTAAATTTGTTTCGTCTTTCGTCCTCATCAATGTTGACTGAATTACAATTTTTTATTGAGATTCTTTGTATTTTAGACTATCTCTCATTAGTGTAGAAATTATATTGTACCTGAAGATGTTGTTCTGAAACAACGAAACCGGTTGTACATTGATTAATATAATTTTGGGAATTTGAAGACAAGATAGTTTCATTTATTAAATTCATATATATATATATATATATATATATATATATATATATATATATATATATGTATATATATATATATATGTATATATATATATATATATATATATATATATATTTATATTGTGCTGTGCTACAATATAAGCACAGTCAGATTATATTCAACTTCAGCAAAAATCAATAGCACTATGTTGAATACGTCGAAATAAAAAAAAATACAAAAAGTTCGTAATTTTTTTGCATGGGAATAAACCTAAATATAAAAATCAATGTCGAACCTCTTGATGACATATAATACGCTATAACCTCAACTATCATGAACTATTCAGAACTTCAATCTAATATTTCTTTTCTAGCTGCCCAATTTGCTCAATCACTAGTGTATTTGTTAAGGTTCAAATCCTTACATCCAATTTTTTTGCCAACATCATCACCAACAGAGAAATTATGCATCACATAATACTCATAATATCAGAGGTATTTTGCCAGTCTTCAGAATTTAATAAAAATATCGAAATAGTATATCAGGATTTTCATGAAACAATAGAAACCCCAATTGTTTCAAAAACAGAACGTTTATATATCCACTCTTCATGAAAACATTAACGTTTTCATATTATTTCACAAAAAACATTCAATATATTTTTGCTTCAAGGTATTCCATTCCGCAGTGATTTCTTCCTTCTTCGTAGTTCAAGAATAATTAATGTATTATCCAATTAGGTTTCAATCTGTTTCAAGGATTCATTTCTTTCAAGCTAGGATCGAAAAGGTTATTCCATTACGCGAAATTCAAAGGAAATCTTTAGTCATCTCAATACACTAAGAAGAAGGTTATGAAGAGATGGTAGCAATTGAAAACTAGATTTATTGAATTTGAAAATTACAATATATCTATTAATTACCTTTGGCTTATGTTTCACTATATAAAAATATTTAGATAGGTACTGTATTTAGCAGTAGCGAATAGTCGACATGTTTCGAGTTATGAACTCATTTCATTATCAAGACTACAGGAGAGTATTACACCTTATTTTATAAAACAGACAAACGCTAAGGGGTAATTGACTATTATGGGCGGAACTTATTTCGAGAATTTGAAATAACTCTGTTTCAAACAGAAGTTTAAGGCAGACATTGTTTCGTTGACTGCTTGAGTTGTTGAATTTGGGTTCATCTCTAGATATCGTTTAACAATATTTTTAATATTGTTAAGTAACATCTAGAGATGAACCCAAACTTACTCGATTCAATTTACAAATGAAGTAAAAAACGAAAACGGTTGAATTTCGTAGACGTTCATATTGCTAGGAATTTGAATTCTCTTTCTTTCAACATTTATAGAAAACCAACCTTCACAGATACTTTAATTCACACCGACAGTAACCAACACATTAAAATAAAACTCAGTGCTTTTCATTCGTTCATAGACAGGTTGTTCACGATTCCATTATCGGAAACAAATTTTCAAACTGAAGTTAATACAATTAAATTATTAGCCATCAATAACGGTTACAATGAAAGTCTTATCGACAAGCTCATTGGGAAAAAACGAATAAAGTATCTGTTGCATTCAATATACCCCACGCAAACTATTAATGAAGAACAAAAATACTTCCCAATAAGTTAGGGAACGTACCCAAACTACGTGACCTATTTTTTACAACTTTTTATCCCCCTCCCCCCCCTCGGTGACCATCTGTAGTATATTCCAAGACCCCCTCCCTCCCCCTCTAGTTTTCACGTAGTAATTCATAAATATTTTTTTAATCATTTTCTTGTAGACAGAAAGTTAAAAAAAAAATAATTTGGCTCATATTTGTCTTTATTAATACAACGCTTGCGGTGTGACGATAAGAGTGCTTACAGAGTGGGCAAATTTCGATGTTTGTATGGGGTATCTCGGTAACTATAGGAGATACCAAAAAATGGAGAGTGCATTTTTGATCTCTTTTTTTGAGTCAAAGTTAATGGCGAAAACCAAAATATGAAATCGTCTTTTATTTTGGAGTTATAAACAAAAGTTTGACTTTCAGACAAGTGAGCATATCATGGTTGTTTGTGAAATTACGAGACATTTTTAAGGCATTTTTTTTTCTGTAAAATCTAGAGATTTACATCTAATTTTATAAGACATTACAACTTTAAGAAAATAATACAAATTACAATAAATGTTGTGAAGAACTGACATTCTTTATGGTTCATGCATAAATTACATATCTATCTTTATAATATTCTAAACTGCATTATGCATATATATATATATATATATATATATATATAAATATATATATATATATATATATATATATATATATATATATATATATATATATATATATATATATATATATATAATATCAATATTTGAAATGTAATTCACATTCAATAAAATTTTGTCTATGTTTATTTATATTGTTACTGGTTTTCTTATATAATTGTCTTTTATATATCCTCAAAAGAGAAAATCCAGTGGTGTTAAAGTCAGGTGATTGTGGTGGTGACCTCACTGGAATATTATTCATCATCCAGATATTTCCAAAATTAGTATTAAACGATTCTGAAACGGTACTCATATTATGAGGCGGTGAACCATCATGTTGGAAGAACTGATTTTGTGTCTCAAGGGTGGATTTTCCATGAATTCCTCAATAGTTTACTGATTTCCTAATACCGTTGGTTATTATGATATATAATTATGATACGTTAAAACACGACAGCCACGTAAATTTTAAACTTTGTGAATTCAGTTTCAAATATTCATATTCATAATGCAGTTCAGAATGTTATAAAGAGATGTAATTTATGTATCAACCACAATGAACATAAGTTTGAACATTTATTGTAATTTGTATTGTTGTTTATAATTGTTATGTCTTATAAATAAAAATTATGTAAATATCTAATATTTTAGTCTTGGCTTGTTTAATGATTCACAATTAATTAGATTTTCTTTCAATCAGTTGAAAATAGATTTATTAGGTTGTCTTATTCCTGGATAGCCATTGGAATATATCTTAGATGTAATAGCACAACTGTTTTTACGATTAAATCAGTTAGTTGATATGATGATGGAAAGAAATGGACAAGCTATACCATAGATGTCACGTACATGGAAAGGTACATATAAAAACGCAAAAGGTAATGAACTGAAATATTCTTGCTATTAAAACCTTACACATCAAAAGCAACCTGACATATATCGGAAAAAATCCGATCCAACCAAACCACAGCCAACCATTATTCCCATTTGAAAAAATACATTTCTACCACTGTTTTATACAGAAAAAAGTGCCTAAATTATGTAAGTTATTATCTCGTAACTTCACAAACAACCATGATATGCAAACTTCTCTTAAAGTGGAAAAATGAAATTTTTGTTTATAACTCGAAAACTAAAGAAGACAGCGAATTTTGGGTTTCGCCAGTGAATTTGTCTCGACAAAAGAGATTGAGTTTGCGCCCTCCATTTTTTTTACCTTCTATAGTTACTGAGATACTCCATACAAACATCGAAAATTGGCTACCCTGTACATACCTATAATTTACAGCTGAAAAAATATTATCAAGAAGAAAAAACATATGTACCAGGAACTTAATTTACTAAAACAAAAGTATTTTTTTCTTTTATTCACATTCATCTTTTATCTCAATCATGTTCAACGAACACGTTTCCAGAGGACATTGACTACGTGACAAAAACCTAACCCCTACCCCCGCCCCTGTGACCAATCGTAGTATTTTGAAGAACTCCCTCCCCCCCCCCTGAACAGGTCACGTAGTTTGGGTATGTTCCCTAATATGTGCCTAATTTGAGTAGCAAAATTTGACTATCGAAAAATAACGTTACAACAATTTGTACAAATAAAAGAAACTTGAAGTCATTCTTGGTCAATAATAAAGAAAAATCTAACATCGGAGAAAACAGTGGTGTTTATAAAATATTTTGCGACGAATGTCCTGCTTTCTATATTGGACAAACAGGAAGGATTATAAACATTCGTGTTGAAGAACATAAAAAGTCAATTTTACATAATAAAAATATCCTGGATTTCAACAAAACCCAATTGTTACATTCACGTAACAAAGGAAAGCGCCTTGATCTTCTTGAAATTCTCGAAATAAGTTCCGCCCATAATAGTAAACCACCCCTTGTAAACGAACAAATTGATTTTCAGGAATCGCCTTTACTTTTGTCTGTTTTATAAAATCAGATGTAATACTCTCCTGTATGTCGACTATTCGTTACTGCTAAATACAGTATCTAAATATTCTTATATAGTGAAACATAAGCCAAGTGTGTTTTATTTTAAAGTTTATACTTTATTCTTTATGATGTTTCACCAAGTGATGTGCGAGAATTCAATCTGAGTTATTAACTACCTTTATATTCTTCAATCTATAAATCAGTACACATTATTTCATATTTTAGCACATCAAATCCATCGCGATTATCATCAATTCGAAAACTGATATCAAATTTCGTATTGTTTCAAATTGAATTCTCTTAGAACGTCAAGAATTACTTTTCGGATGAATATGCTATTGTAACATTATTATTATAAGCCCATAAGGCCAGACTAATTTGGAACAGTACTGACCTTTAAGGTAGATATAATAGATTCATCCGTTTCTTATTATAAATGTTAAACCCGTGAACAGAATGTTTCAATGAGGTTACGAAATGTATTCTGATATCGGTGGTGCTCTAGGTGTGGTGTTCACGTTGATCTTCGTCCAAATCTGGGCAAGATATTAAATTAGTCCACTATCAATTTTACGAGTTTTTTCATAGTTGAAATATAATTATTCTACATTTGAACAACTATCGAAATAACTCAGTTCGGTCACCAAAAACAGTGTACATAACTGATACTTTTAATTCAATAACAGCTACTCCCTTTAAATTGATTAATATTGGCATTAAAAATCAATCTTCACTTACAGTTTTTATAAGTCGATAATTCCAAATTAATTTTTTTTAAATTACTTCATTGTTAACTCTACTCAGTTATATATTCTTTTATATGAACTATAAACTCATAATCATTCACGTAATAAATTTCGAATGTCTTAGTGATTGCTGAATGAGTACTTTTGACGAATTTAAGTATGAAAAACTCTATCGCAGCGAGCTGCATAAGAAAAGCAGGTTTTCAAAACGTATCCAGTTTGGAAAATTTATTCATTTAATTATGATTTTTTTTTCAAATCCAAAAAACAAAAATTGTCAACCCCCAAGCAATTCCTATCAAAAGTAATCGCATCCAATATGTCATACGAAACTACCTAGTCACAAACTTTCAATCTTATTGCTCCAAAGTTACACCCTTTATCATATAAACATTATTTATTTCTTCCCCTAGGGATCAATCCCCCAACCAATTTAAACCAAAACCAATCCCATCGAAGATATTATACGAAACTACCCCTATTTACAAACTTTCAACCCTATTGCTTAAAAATTGCGCCCTCTATCGTAAACAACGCTAAAATATAGAAGCTCTTACATACATACATACATACAAACATATATATATATACATAAATATATATATATATATATATATATATATATATATATATATATATATATATATATATATGTATATATATGTATATATATGTATATATATATATATATATATATATATATATATATATATATATATATATATATTTATGTATATACATATATATATACATATATTTATTTGAATTGTTGTTGCCTGTGAACTATTTTTAACATTTTGAAAATTATTAGCAAAAGGTTTGATAAAGCCACGAATGTCGTGGCGAAACTTTTTAATAAAATCGAGTTTTTTGAGATTCACCAATCCTGTTATTGCTAATAATTATCAAAAAGTATATATATATATATATATATATATATATATATATATATATATATATATATATATATATATATATAGATATATATATATATATATATATATATATATATTGAATTCTTGATTTTTACCTGTTTATCGTATTCATTCCAAGAGATATCAATTATTGGTATAACAGGTTTATTTCAAACATTACATTTTAAAATTAAAATTCATGACGTTTCAATACTACTACTACTAGTAGTATTGTGACAACTACCGACGAACATTCTGCTGATGAAGATGGAAACTCCATTGAAACGTCATGAATTTTAATTTTAAAATGTAATGTTTGAAGTAAACCTGTTATACCAATAATTGATATCTCTTGGTATATATATATATATATATATATATATATATATATATATATATATATATATATATACAGTGCTTTCATGATGAAAGGAACAAATTCATTAAAAAATTAGGTTTCTATTTCATGTTAAAATCCAGGTCGATTAGTATTTTTATTTGGGCATTTTTCGCAATAAAAATTTTGTATACAGGGTGTCTCATTCAAGAGCTATGGCTTTGTCATTAGTTTTTTTAAAGGTAATACCCTGTATATTATTTCACTTTACAATTCTACGATAAATTCTTATCACTTTTTGTGAACATACCATATGCCTCAACTCGATGGATTGCCAGAAACGGAGATAGTGGGTAATGAGAGGTTCGATATGAAACACACAAATGTAATTACTAATTTAATTTTTACATATGTTCAATCTGTTGTCCGTTTACTTCGAGACATTTTTGAAGTCGATTCAATGTTTCCCGTTGCACATTTTCAATTACTTCTGGACTGATAAGTCTTATTTCCTGCCTGATTCTCTCTTTTAGATCATCAATATTATTTGGTCTATTCAAATAAACTTTAGACTTCAAATAACCCCATAAGAAAAAATCCAATGGGGTTATGTCCGGTGATCTTGGCGGCCACTCAATCGGACCTCTCCGTCCTATCCATCTGTTGGGAAAAGTTGCATCAAGAAATTGTCGAACAGCGATTGAATAGTGAGGAGGTGCCCCATCTTGTTGAAACCATATCTCGTTATTAGGTATGTCAGGATCTTGTGGATTAGGAAACAAAACAGCTAAAGCCGGAATGAGTTCGAACTGGAGAAAGTTCAAGTAGTCCTCTCCGTTTAGTGTTCCTTCCAAAAAATAGGGACCAACTATACGATTTCGAACAATCGCTGCCCATGTATTAATTTTTTGAGGCCGCTGTGTGTGGCATTCTTGCATCCAATGAGGATTCTCGGTCGCCCAATACCTACAGTTTTGTCTGTTGACGTGGCCATTTAAAGTAAAGGTGGCTTCATCAGAAAAAATTATGTTTGTAATGAAATTTAGATGTTGATTATGAATTTCAAGAATCTGCTCACAAAACTGTACTCTGCGGTCAAAATCGTCTTCTAATAATTCATGTACCAGCTTAATTTTATAGGGATGATACTTATTTACCTTAAGTATTTTATGCACGGACCCTACTGATAAATTGAAATTATTGGAAATTGTAGTAATGGATGTATGAGGGTTATCTTGGGTTTCTAGTAGAACGTTCAGCACTGTTTCTTCAGATACTCTCGGTGGTCTTCCTTTAGGTAAATCTCTAACGTGGCCGTATCTCCTGAATTTTGATTCAATTTTGCTGACTGTCGATCTAGTAATTGGCGGACGATCAGGATGATTTTCATTGAATAGATTGCAGACTTCTTCTTGTGAACGCACCCTATCTCCAAAACCAATCATCATAAGTACTTCAATACGTTCTCTCTCAAGTAATTGCATTTTCTTAAACAATGAAGTAGTGTAGTGCCTGGAGCGTTAAAAACGTGAAAACTGCGGACTATACAGCACCAGTGAATGAATTCAGATGGTACATGTGAAATTTCATTCTTCAGATTTAATGACAATGTTTACCTAAATTTTTTTTTGTACTTTTAATCCACATTTTAAATCTCCAGGTGCTCCACTATCTCCGTTATAATCTGGGAATCCATCAAGTTGAGGCATATGGTATGTTCACAAAAAGTGATAAGAATTTATCGTAGAATTGTAAAGTGAAATAATATACAGGGTATTACCTTTAAAAAAACTAATGACAAAGCCATAGCTCTTGAATGAGACATCCTGTATACAAAATTTTTATTACGAAAATTGCCCAAATAAAAATACTAATCGACCTGTCCGAGGATTTTAACATGAAATAGAAACCTAATTTTTTAATGAATTTGTTCCTTTCATCATGAAAGCACTGTATATATATATATATATATATATATATATATATATATATATATATATATATATATATATATATATATATATGTATATATATATATATATATATATATATATATATATATATATATATATAAATATATATATATATCTATATATTTATATATATATGTAAATATATATATATATATATATATAAATATATATATATATATATATATACATATATATATATATATATATATATATATATATATATATATATATAATATATATATATATATATATATATATATAAATATATATATATATATATATAATATATATATATATACATATATATATATAAATATATATATATATATATATATATATATATATATATATACAATCAGTTAAATGAAATGTGACTCCTTACCGAGTTACAGGGTGTTTTATTTAAAAATTTAAAAACTATTTGTGCCACTACTTATAACTAGCTGACGTATCCTTGTCAAACTTGGTAGGAAGTGTTAAGTAAACATTTCTTGCTACTACCAGAAGGTTACTACAGGGGCAAGTGATTGGTTTACCCTTCCCAAACTTTACGCCATTAACGGACTTTCAATTTTAATACAATTTTTCGATTTTCCACTACTTTCTTCGTAACGATAAAATCATTATATTTCCTTATATTTGAAATTGAACATAAAGCTGCATGATTATTTCGTATCAATTATGTCGGTGTTTTTGGGACATAGGATCATATTTATTACGCAAATGAAACTTTAATCAGTATTAACCAAAACCATAACAATATTTATAATAATTGAAGTTTGAATATATATATATTCGTTTGAATAAATTAGGTTAACAGTAAAATACTACCAATTTAAATCATCTTAATCATCTAAATAATACTATATGACCCAAACTTACTACGCCTCTGTTGACCGAGCATCTCTTTATACTTGACTTCTAAGTATTCATCTATAACTATATGAGTACATTATATGATTATATATTTGTGAATCGTTACAAGCCTACGATAATGTAATGTAATTAAATTAAAATCATCCACGAACATTGTAGGCGAATAATCGCAATTTGTCAGAGCAGCATTACTATTTTCATGCTATATTAGTTCATTTTATTTTTTACGCTGCTAGATAAAAAAACGCAGTAGGTATATAACATAAATTTTTACACTCACTTCATTCACTATGAGTAAACATTCGCAACACCAATAACTTCATTATGATATGTTTGAAGTAAATTAGATTACTCAACGTATGTACTCATATTGATTTGAAACTTTGTTTTTTTTCTACAAAAGTAGGAGAAAGTTCTTTGAATACATCTGAAGTATCTTTTATTCACAATTCTAAGTGATGGAGATTGAAAAACTTTGCTTTGGATCTGATATTAATTGAAAAACTTCAATTTAATATGTTCGACAGAAACGCGCGATATATGTTTTTTGAATATGTCTTAAGTGGCTTATATTCGCAGTTCAAAGTGTAGGAGATTGAATAATTTTACTTTGGTTTGCTTGCTTATAACAAATTAATGTTCTCATGATGAACTAATAAACAGCAAAATAATTTATTTCAAATGAAACAGAATATAGTAATATTTTTCTCAAAATGATATTACATGCATTGATATTCTTCTTGAACTGAAAATTTCAAAAAATAGTTCTGTTTTCCTTGCTGGGCTTCTTAAATAATCTCTCCAACAATCTTTTGTAATATAGGTACATCAAATTTTTCGTACCGTCTTCATGTTTAAAATTTTATTATTTATTTCAAAATACAAATGTCTGAATTGTTGCATGAAATTTTTACCTATCTCCTATTATATAGAATTATTTTTTTATATTCTTGAAAATAATAACAAAAACATTTTTTCTTAAATCAGGAACTATAACATGGAATATCAATAGCTTTCCACTTTCATAAATTGAATACCGGAAATCAATTAATATAATATTTTCAATTCAATTTATCTACTCTGATATTCTTTTGATTACATTATATCAAATTGGTCAAAGTAAATTCAAGAAAGATTTTGAAAAATTAAGTTACCTATATGAACACAGTTAAATCTGAAGAATTATTGTATGATAAAACTCAATGTTGTTTCTCTTTTGAAATATTTTAAAAATAATTGTATAAAATATTGATAGCATTCTTGATGATAATAATGATTCACATGAAACGAAGAAACAGAGGAAATTATAATCTATAACTAAGTCATATACCCATTTTTATAGCCAATGGTAATATGTGTAGGTATTATAAAATACAAAAATACAGAATCAATTTTGCGCATGTGCCGGAAATGAGAACTAAAATAATATGAAAGCTAAAATAATCTATGCAACTGTTTAGTGAATGTGAATTAAATTCGAATTTTATAGAAGCAAAGTCTTTTTTTGCATACTTTTAAGTCATATTGTGTTATGTATATGCATAATGAGACTTTAAGCTTATACCAATGATTGTAATATTGATTGAGAGAGTTTATTAATTTCCTTTGAATTTAACACATTTTACAATGATTTTTCACTCTTAAATATAATTTGTTTTGTTTAATATATGTTTGAAAACAATGAGATTTCGAAAATTAGCAAATCATCGCTTATTGCCTACAATCATCAAAATAACATAAATATATTTATGATTTGTAGGTAAACCCTGAATATTTTTAATGTTAATTCAAAATCAAAATAAAAACAAACAATTGAATTTAGCTATTATATTTATATCCGGTATATTTGAGGTTGTTAACTTTTCATCAATTATTAATAATTGATGAAAATTTCCTAGCCACTCCGGACATATATGGAATAGAACTGGAGCCAGCTATATGTTTTTATTTTGACTATTTTTTACACCAAATGTTTAAGGTGATCTTCTCTTCCTGTGCATGTAAAAACAATAACAAATTAACCAATGACATTCTCAAATGAAAAAATGAGCTATTACATTTTTGCTTGTTTCGATTATTATACTCCCGTTCCTCCTTTTATTCAAATTATAAAAATAGCGTCCTTCACTTATAGTTCAATCGTAGCCTAACAGATAATACGTACATCTCTATGATATTTAGGTTCGTGATAGAATTCTCATCTGAACAACTGAATATCAAAGTAAAATCACGACTCTAATCGCATAAGTCGTAGATGAGTTATTCTAAATTATAGCAAACAGCAATCAGTTACAATTTCCTGCATTCCTCATTTTTAACTGCAGTTTTTTTCTGTTCTGAAGCTAAATCATTCATATATAAGTATATATATATATATATATATATATATATATATATATATATATATATATATATATATATATATATAATATATATATATATATATATATATATATATATATATATATACATACATGTATATAATATATAGGGGGAAGTCGGTTAATCATGCGCGGCGGCTAATGATGCGCAGCATATTAGCAGTAGAAAATGTCAACCTTTTATTGGAATTCATGCACTTCGTGCCATTTCTTAGAAGATATTTAAAGTTGCGCAGCCATTCGGGCAATTTCCTCGGCAAACGCGGCTGTCATCGTGTCTGACTACTATTTTGGTTGTTTACTCTAACTTTTGTGCGTGCGAAAGGAAGATTGAAAATGTTAATGAGGACTTTTTTGTTTGGGTAATTATACTAAAATAATCAACGTGGTTCTAGCTATTGTAGGAGCGATTGATCTAAGGTAAAGAAACTCCAGTTTTATTTTGGTGAATTTTTATAAGCATTAGGTCCATGTCGGGTAATGGTGCGCCATGCGCACAATTAGCCACCTTTTTGAGTAAGAAGTTTTTGTTGTTATTCACTATAAAACAAAATGTTTTCTGAATAATTTCAGATGCTAAAATAACCCCGCAAAACGAATAAAGCCTCTTGGGACGCAGACAAAATGAAAAAGTCTTGTGATTTGTTGCAAATGACGGAGCAGTTAGAGATGACGGAAGGAAGTTTTAATACCAGAATATACAATTCGCAAAAGAAAGAAAGATGAATATGGTAGAGGATGTGATATTAGTGGGTCCACATCCAATTTTTTCACAGGTCCAAGAAAAGAGTTTAGCGAGTCACGTACTAAAAATGGTAAAACTTTTTTATGGTGTCACAAGAAATGAACGATTAGCGTATTCTTATATAGTAGCTAACAATTTAGTTATAAAATTTTAAATTTTGTAAGCAAAACAAGATTGAATTGCTACCATCACACCACATACTTCTCATTGCTCATAGGCTTTAGATTTAGCATTTTATGGTCCACTGAAAGCTATGAAGGATATGACTGTGATTTTTGTACCTAAATTACAATTTTTTTATATTTTGTTAATGTTCTAACGAATATTATATGTCTTCTGTAATGCTTCTTTTGATTATACCTGATACAACATACTATATTTACAGATTTCTGGTTGCGCACAGTTACCCTGACTGGTGCGCACAATTATCCGCATAGGATGGATAATCATGCGCATTGTCAGTTTATGTTTTATTTCGTTCTCAAGTTCAGAACATATTTTTTTGTGATATTTAATTCATTGGTGTTATACCATATACAATGAAGAATATCTATGCTAAAATTCAGAATTTTAGATGCTATATTCAAGAAAATATCAACCCGGCTTCTTAGATGCGCACAATTCACCGACTTCCCTATATATATAAATATATATATATATATATATATATATATATATATATATATATATATATATATATATATATATATATATATATATATATATATATATATATATATATATATATATATTTATATATATATATATATATATATTTATATATATATATATATATATATATATATATATATATATATATATATAATATATATTATATATATATATATATATATATATATATATATATATATATATATATATATATATATATATATATATATATATATATATATATATATTTATATATATATATATATATATATATATATATATATATATATATATATATATATATATATATATATATATATATATATAATCTCTTGATAATTATTATCAATAACAGGCTTGTTGAATCTCAAAAAAACTCGATTTTATTAGAAAGTTTTGATAAAGCTACGAATGTCGTGGGGAAACGTCAACTTTTTAATAAAATCGAGTTTTTTGAGATTCAACAAGCCTGTTATTGCGAATAATTATCAAGAGATTAGAAATAGTTCACAGGCAACAACAATTCGAATAAATATATATAAATATATATATATATATATATATATATATATATATATATATATATATATATATATATATATATATATATATATATATATATATGAAGTGAACTAGGACATTTATTTGAAACTAATCAAACAAACCTCCTAGCGGAGCTGGCTATAAGAGTTCACGAAGCATCGAAATATCAACATCTACCCCAGACGGTAATTGTTCGAAATGTTAATTTGTTTATCACAATCGATGGAAATTGATAGACAGACTGTTTCGCCCTTATCGGGGCTCATCAGTATCATCCATCCACCGGGAGTGATAACCAAACCAACATTTCAAACGGTCATACATATTTCTTCTAGTAACTCCATGACATATAAATATGACACAGCGCCACCAGTCGGAAACAATTGAACCACATCTTTCAGAATAGAAGAAAACATTTCGGCAACGAAACTCTTACGTCCTGACACCCGAAGGTGGTTACTATAATCGCTAAGCAAGAGTAAAGTTGATACATCCATTTTGATGTAATTCAACATTCACCCGCCGCAAGTAACAAGCGCCCCAATTTTATACCTTTTACAGGTAGCAATGAATGGAAAACAGAATTCTTCGTGTTAACGACACACGTGCGTGGCAATAAAATGAAGTGAACTAGGACATTTATTTGAAACTAATCAAACAAACCTCCTAGCGGAGCTGGCTATAAGAGTTCACGAAGCATCGAAATATCAACATCTACCCCAGACGGTAATTGTTCGAAATGTTAATTTGTTTATCACAATCGATGGAAATTGATAGACAGACTGTTTCGCCCTTATCGGGGCTCATCAGTATCATCCATCCACCGGGAGTGATAACCAAACCAACATTTCAAACGGTCATACATATTTCTTCTAGTAACTCCATGACATATAAATATGACACAGCGCCACCAGTCGGAAACAATTGAACCACATCTTTCAGAATAGAAGAAAACATTTCGGCAACGAAACTCTTACATCCTGACACCCGAAGGTGGTTACTATAATCGCTAAGCAAGAGTAAAGTTGATACATCCATTTTGATGTAATTCAACATTCACCCGCCGCAAGTAACAAGCGCCCCAATTTTATACCTTTTACAGGTAGCAATGAATGGAAAACAGAATTCTTCGTGTTAACGACACACGTGCGTGGCAATAAAATGAAGTGAACTAGGACATTTATTTGAAACTAATCAAACAAACCTCCTAGCGGAGCTGGCTATAAGAGTTCACGAAGCATCGAAATATCAACATCTACCCCAGACGGTAATTATTCGAAATGTTAATTTGTTTATCCATCGATTGTGATGATGTTTCACCAAGTGATGTGCGAGAATTCAATCTCAGTTATATATATATATATATATATATATATATATATATATATATATATATATATATGTATATATAAATATATTTTGGATTGATTAGGCCGAAACGCACGTTTCGGTGGAACTTCACCTTCTTCAGATGCTAATGACATAGTTTGCCATTAGCATCTGAAGAAGGTAAAGTTCCACCGAAACGTGCGTCATGCGTTATTTCTTATAATAAATGTGTAAATGGTTATTTTTAACCATTGTTTCAATATATATATATATATATATATATATATATATTTATATATATTTGTATATATATTTATATATGTATTTATATATATATATATATATATATATATATATATAAATATATATATATATATATATATATATATATATATATATATATATATATATATATATATATATATATATACATATATATATATATATATATATATATATATACATATATATATTTGCGTAAAACAGATGAAGCGTTCATGGTGTAATACATACGTTTTCGACGTTTGGAGTTTCTGTTTTGGCCTAGAGTAAGATACCTATTGGTTACCAATAGAGGGAGCTATGATTTGTTCGCATATCATTAATACCCTTCTTAATTTTATATGATTATCCATAAATCCAAAGTTCATAAGGATAATAAATCAGGAGTTTATAAAATTAATTGTGGTGATTGTGATTAGTTTTACATTGGTAGAACTTTCAGAAGTTTTCAAACTAAAATTTCAGAACACAAACGAAGCTTTGTTAATCAAACGTCGGATTCACATTATGCAAACCATTTAATCCAAGAAAATCACACATTCAATTTCTATTTTAAAATATTAAATGCTGAAAGTAAGGGAATTAAAATTAATTTTTTAGAATCATTACAGATAAATAAATACAAGCATTCCGGTCTCCTATTGAATAGCCAAATCGATTATACTTCAAGCCCCCTTCTCATTCTTTTCAAAATTACCGAACTACCTGACTAGCAGTTCAGAATTGGTTTTTCCTATTCTAATAATTATTTGTAACCATCTTTCTATTTACCCCTTCTACATGATTTGTCATCTCTTTATTTTTTGTTTTCGATATAACAGAGAAACATAGTCAGTTTGCCATTAGCATCTGAAGAAGGTGAAGTTCCACCGAAACGTGCGTCACGCGTTATTTCTTTTAACAAATGTGTAAATTGTTATTATTAACCATTGTTTTAATATGTTTATTAGTTCACACCATGTATCGGCCCAATCAATCCAAAAGATTTATTCCTTTTTAAGTGGAATGGATTTACATGAAATAACGGCCATCACAATTTGCCATTTTAAATGAAATTTTTAAGCAGCGAGTACTTATTGAAAATCCATGTACTTAGAAGATCTTCTAATCGTAAAGTCAAGGCTGAACTTGTGTTGAAACAATTCGAATATTGGGTCGTAAAAACATTATATAATTGCCCACACCGTTTCTGGAGTCTGAAGAAGAGAGTGAAAGATTGACATTTCAATATAACCTAGCGGTTACTATGACTTTTTAACTTTTGAACTCATATCCATAGTAATTCGGTTTAATATTCAACGAATCGTTTACAGTTGCATCATCTAATATACCATTCATATGATTAATTGTATAGGGCACTGAAATAATACAACATACTGAGGAGAATATTCAATATTTCAGTTCATGTATAAGGAATTGAAAAAAACTGTGAGTAATTAAATGACACTACAAGAGTATCGATCATTTGTATACCTATACATTTCATGAGTTTGAACATTTTCGTCACTATAAAGTGTGAAGTAATATTCTCAATAAAAATTGGATACTGAAGAATAATGCGATTATTTATATACAGGGTGTCCCGAAATTAGACGTCAATATTTCAACCACGTATTCTACTTCAAAAAATAGAGATAAAAGTTCATATAAACTAAGGTCTAAAACTTCTTCGTTTTTAAGATTCAGGGTGTTAAAAGTGAAGACCTGATGGTGGTTTTTTGTAAATATTTTCGAAACCTGTGAAGGTAATTGGATAAAATTTGGTAGAGTTACGAAAATTTTTACGCTCTATTCAATGTACTAAAAGTTAGTATTGCAGTATTTTCAGGAGTGCGTAGTGCAGGGGGGTATTGGCGAAAAATTTGGCCCAAATTTTGATAACCATTCGATTTATGACATTTTGTACCTACTAACGTCTTGATTTTGCTTTCAGGAAAAGAATTTGCTTACCATAATGAATAATGAATTCTAGAAAAATTCTTTCTATAATTTCAGAGTGGAGAAGCTTGGAGTCATTAAATAATTTTTATTATGTGTCATGGCCTATCATGATTACTTCTTTCATAGTCAAATTGGTTTTGAACAAAAACCAAACTCGAATTTACTACGTTTATTATCACAAAAATACATCGGGCAATCTTCCCGATGATGGTCTAGTGACCGAAATTGCAATCGCAGTGTTATATTTTTCAAAGCATTTTTGTGATAACAAATTGGTTTTCTTCGAATAACTTGATTGAAACAGAAAATTTCTTCAGCAAGTGACATATCATTGGAAAACCTATCCCTAGGCCTTCCAGAGTTTGTTAAATGAAAGATAGCCGCTATATGAAAAACAAAATTTGTTATTGAAATTTGAAGAACAGAAGACGGTAGTAGGTACAAAAAGTCATAAATCGAATTGTAATCAAAAAGTGTCAATACAATGTATAAGTCCCCACCAACACGAAACAACGATATTTTATTTATGGAGGAAAAACCACATCGTCCGTTTTTGGAGATATGAAATTAGCCAGAAATTGTCTAAAACATTTCTCATTTAACCTTTCTTCTATTTACTATACCAACCGAGATAGCAATGTTGGTGCCTTTATTTTGGGTTATATGGTAGGTATATTTTTATATATTTAGTCCGCTTTACTCTGTGCGACATTTCAATTTTTTGAGTTTCATATCACCACAGTTGGTTTCCTCGAATCTTATTTGAGACAGCGTACGTAGTCGTTTGTAATAGTTACATATTATATGTCCATAACTTCTGGGGTTCCTCAGGGGTCAATTTTAGGGCCATTGTTATTCATAATCTATACATTTTCCACTGTGTTAATCTTCTAGAGCTCAGGAATTTGCAGATGATAATCAGATCAAATCATTCTCTCAATCCTGAGGAAGTTATAACCGCAACTGCTTCTATTGATGAAGATATAGAAAGAATCGTTCGATTCTCGCAGAAACATAACTTGAAGTTGAATGCCTGAAAAAGTGGACTACTGTTGTATGCAGCAGAGTCGAGACAGGATACATATCAAAAATGACCTGAATATCATATTGAATGGTCATAAGATACCTGCAGACGACACCGCAAGAAATGTAGAGTTGCTTTTTGACTTTTCGTAAAACTTTCGGAGAATTGTTCAAACAAACTTTCGCGACTTTGGAAGTGCTCTAGGTCAAATAATCATATTGAATTACAAAATTCGTAACAAGCTTGTTGAAACTTTAGACTTTGCTTTTTCAAACTATGATTTGTCAATTATCTACCCATGATTAGATCAAGCTACTAGAATGCGCTCACACAGGATACAGAATTCGGGTTTTAGATTCGTGAGTCGCTACATTGGCTTAAAATTGATAGTCTCCACAAACTACGTAACTGTACGTTACTTTATTGTAGCCTAAGAAGTGGACAGTCAGCTTATCTTCTAGAATAGCTCATTTTCAGAGGAAATTTGCACAATGTTAACATAAGGCATGTGAATATTCTCAGTTTTCCGAAGGAAGATAAAGATCGAGATACTTCCAATTCAGGTAGATCACTCAAACTGGTTGATTACTACAAAAGAGGACATATGAAGAATGAGATAACATCGCTGATATTGAACATTCACCTGATATACTGTTATTTTAGTTTGTTACTTTTATTCTTTCGTATATTTTTTCAATGTTAAACTTATTTATATTCCTAGGGTTAAGTAGGAGTAGCTTAAGGTAGATTTCACTGTATATATAAGAATTATGGTTGTACGAATTGTACATTCTATGAAGCCATTATAATGAAATAACTGTTATTATTATTGAAGATTCCAATTGTTCGTTGCAGGTGGTTAAGGTAGTTCTGTGTGCTTTTGTGATTTCTAGAATTTAAAGGTCTATTATATAATCAATATATACAATACTATGAAAAAAGAGTGTATATGAAAAAATTATTTCATAATATATTGTCTAGTGAAACTAAATTCAAATTCAATTCACATAATGAATGATATCAGTATATAGTGAAAAAAATTTGACAAGCATAACTTGGATATAAACTAGTTTCTCAATAATATTTTCAATATAACATACTTCAATACATAAGTATATTGAGCAATAATAAAATACTCGAAAATATGAAAAAATAGGGAAATTCATTTCTACATTGTTGATACTTTTTTAGTGAATGTGAGTTCGGTAGTACAAAGAATCGTCTCCTTCAAGTTTGCCCGGACAAGTCAGGATTTTTTAATAAAAATCCAAAATTAACTTATGCTGATCAAGAGCTAGGTAAATCTGGAGAATATTTCTATGGTGGCTAATGAATTGATGAAAATCGATATATAAAATTTTGGATCCAACTTGACAGAATCCCGAAAATCCGAGAAAATCCATTGCTACAAATAACAGATGAGGAAATTAATCCTTAAAATATCTTTTATAGCTTGCAATTAGTTCATTGTTATAACTTTTGTATATATATATATATATATATATATATATATATATATATATATATATATATATATATATTAAAAAATATGACATAATTGGCATGTAAGAGCCAAATATCAATCAACAAAAATTTCATGTTGCATGAAAAGGAGTTGAAAAATTTTCAATAATTAAAGAAATATGTTTGAAAACATGAATACTATATATATATATATATATATATATATATATATATATATATATATATATATATATATATATATATATATATATATACTAGCTATGATACCCGGCTTCGCTCGGGACTTAATATTAGATTACGTGGTAGTTGAAATAAAAAAAATGAACTATGACGTAAGAAGTAAAAAAATTTATTGCAAACATTTTCTTATTATATACACTACTTGTTTATAAACCACATTTTTCATTTTATTGTCCGAGTTATATATATATATATATATATATATATATATATATATATATATATATATGTATATATATATATATAATCTCTTGATAATTATTAGCAATAACAGGCTGGTTCAATCTTAAAAACCTCGATTTTATTAAAGAGTTGACGTTTCACTTCGATATTCGTAATTGAAATTTATTTGACATTTATTGATGTGAAAAAATTGAAAAAATAAGGCTGCTTTGTCTTGCTAGTTATTTATTATATGCTATTCAGTCTAATATTAACATTCAAAAATGTTATCATTAGATGGTAAGGGAAACCAAAGAAACCTTTACCTACGTAATGTTTGAAAATAAAAATAATAGGGTATTATTTATCTAACAACAAAGAAATGAGTCATGGGAAAACATTAAAGATGTGGAGTAAAATTATCGGTATAGTACGTTTATATGGAAGCAGCCGTTGACACGTGTTTCGGACTCTTTGGTCCTCATCAGAACGGCGTAGCAAAGCATTGGATTGAAAATTTGAAGATGAAAATAGTACAACAACCAAAATCCTCTGATACGGAAGACAATCACCCTCATTGTGGTTTATGCTTTGCTACGCCGTTCTGATGAGGACCAAAGAGTCCGAAACACGTGTCAACGGCTGCTTCCATATAAACGTACTATACCGATAATTTTACTCCACATCTTTAATGTTTTCCCATGACTCATTTCTTTGTTGTTAGATAAATAATACCCTATTATTTTTATTTTCAAACATTACGTAGGTAAAGGTTTCTTTGGTTTCCCTTACCATCTAATGATAACATTTTTGAATGTTAATATTAGACTGAATAGCATATAATAAATAACTAGCAAGACAAAGCAGCCTTATTTTTTC
>JARQZK010002388.1:27500-30000 GCA_030704885.1 Cynegetis impunctata | reverse complement strand
CCTCATGCCAAAGTTACCCAGGTGTTGGGACTACTTTGACCTACAATATATTTACTATGGGTTTTAAATGAGAAAACATGAAGTGGCTAAAGTAACCCCAACCCCTGGGTAACTTTGGCCATTTTTGAAAAAATACAAAAAAAATATATTCAACTGCCTAAAACTGCTATAATGAGTATCCATTGCTACAGAATCATATGATAATTGTTTTAATGTGGTTCACAATTATATATTGGCATTTTTTTGGAAAATGTGATAAATAAACTTTGAACATGACATATTTTTGGCCAAAGTAACCCCGCTTGACGGTAGGTCTGAGAATCGGCCAGCATCTATTTTTCATTCCCCTGAATGTTAAGGGTGGTCGACCCATTAATTATTATTTCTTATTTTTCAGACCAAATTTTTTTTTTTTATGCTACAGCATTTGAAAATACATACAACCCTAAATTCTCACCCCTCTACGATCAACCCCTAATTTTTATTTGTTCAATTCCTCCGGAATGGCTCGACCGATCCTCATGGAATTTTGTGTGCATATCGGTTATGTCTGAGAATCGGACAAAATCTATTTTTCATCCCCCTAAATGTTGAGGGTGGTCCAGCCCTCAATTTTTATTTTTTATTTTTCAGCCAAAATTTTTTGTTCTATTTTTTTATGATACAACATTCAAAAATACATACAACCCTAAATTTTCAACCTCTACGATCAACCCCTATTTTCATGTGTTGATTAAAAACTTTAATTTTTTAGGCAAGATTTTTATCCTTATTTTGACATGACTTAGAATAAAAATTCCATCGCGATTTTCATTTTTTTTATTTTACTCACAGATCCACAATAGGGTTACAAGATGGTAATCGAAAATAGTCGGTATGAGAATAGGTCGTGATATATTTTTCATACCCCTAAGTGATAAGAGTGGTCCACCCCAAACATTTTCATAAATTTTTTGAACAAAATTTTTTATTTTTATTTTTTTACGATGTTGTATTAAAAAATACATACAACTCTAAATTTTCATCCTTTTATCAATAACCCATATTTTTTAATAGCCATTTTAGTAATTTAAACAACGTTTGCCGGGTCAGATAGATTGATAGATTGATATAATTATAGATAGATTGTTAAATAAATAGATAGATAGATAGAAAGATAGATAACTATCTAGATATATAGATAGAGATACATCGGCAGAAAATAATTTATATGGCAGAACAACGTTTGCCGGGTCAAATAGATTGATAGATAGATATGTAGACAGCTAGATAGATAGATAGAATGATACATACATAATTAGATAAATAGATAAAAAGATAGATAGCTATCTAGATAGATAGATAGATAGTTAGATAGATAGAGCTACATCGGCAGATAGATGAATAGATAGCAGGATAGATAGATAAAAATAATTTATATGGCAGAACAACGTTTGCCGGGTCAGCTAGTATATATATATATATATATATATATATATATATATATATATATATATATATATATATATATATATATATATATACCTAGGCTTGCCATACGTCCTGGTTTGGCCGGGACAGTCCCGGTATTTTGCTCTTGTCCCGGTGTCCCGCCCGGTTTGATCGATGTCCCGGAAAACGGGTGTAAGATGTAAAAAGTAATTAATAATGGCTGCAAGTAGTTTAATTATAACAACAGACCTATAGGGAGGTTGGTGCTACCTAGAGGTAAGGTACACACTATCACTTTATCGGGCAAAGAGAATAGAGCGCTTTGTTCTGAAAGCATAGATTAGCATTGTCCAATTATGAATTTATTTTTTTCTTGTTTTGCCAAAAATGTTTTTATAATTGTTTTTGTTTTTGTAGTTAGACAAAAAGTTTTAGTTTCATAAGAAATAAACTCAATAAGACTTAGTAATTGTTCAATTAAACAAAATCAGAAAAAAATATCATTAAAAAGGAAAAATATATATTTTTGAGAAGCAAAAATTCCTTTTTCATTTTTAAAAGGTGTGTTGAACTAAGAATTTACGGTTCAAGATTCCCTCTCCCGTCACTTGCGAGGATTTAAAAAAATCTTTAACTCACGATTTTGCTAATGATTTTTTAAAAATTTTTCTAGAGGACCCCGCTCTACTGGGGGGTCTACCCCCTTCGGTAAGGCCTTTCCATATTAATGTGTCCCGGTTTCACTCACCAAAAATATGGCAAGGCTATATATACCATATGTCCTGAATGACAAATGATAAAAATTCTTCAATGACTTATTTGTCAGTTTTCTAGAAGTGATTATGTTAGCTTGCTACATGTGTTACCTCTAAGGAACTAATACCTTTTGCTGACGATCAGTTAATTCAACTCTGTGCATATATTAGTACCTATTCATTTGTTAGTGAATATTTATAACCCAAATAAAAAATTTTATTTGTCTTAGCCTTTCATATCTGAACTACAGAGCTAGTATCTCAATACATATTCATATAAATGTATATGTATATATATATATATATATATATAT